>CBVK0100683044.1:0-13124 GCA_900067695.1 Picea abies
TTATATAACTTGGCTCACCAGCCTTATAGACTTGAATTACAGTTCATAAACAAGCTTTATATTTCATAGACATGATTTACAATAGGGCTCGGCCTTGGGGACATTACAATTCCCTCCCCTTATTTTTTCACTGTCCTCAGTGCAACTTTACACTGCATTTGCAAGATTTTCAAAATTTTCAAAAAGATGTGGGTACTCTGCCCACATAACATCTTCATGCTCCCATGTCATGTCCTCAGGACCGTACCAGGTCCACTGGACCTTTACAAGCCCTATGGATCGATTCCGAAGCTGTTCGTTTTTCCTGTCCAGTATGCGCAGAGGATGCACTTACAGGACACCTTCTTCCTCCATCTTGATCACATTCCAATCAATTACATGATTAGCATCAGGCATATACTTTTTAAGAAATGAAACATGAAACACATTATGTACAATCATGGATGCAGGTAATGCAAGCATATATGCAGCTGGCCCAATCCTTTCCAGGATTTCAAATGGCCCACAAAATCTAGCTGCCAACTTGGCACAACTTCCCAACTTTAGGGAACTCCTATTAGCTTTCACTTTCAGGAAAACATGATCACCCACTTTGAACTCTCTATGGGTTCTGTTCTTATCAGCATAACTTTTCTGCCTATCCTGGGCAGCCTTCAAATTATGCTTACTTTTTATCATTTGGTTCTCCATCTCCTTGAGCAACTCTGGCCCAACTATTGTTCTATCAGCTGGATTATCCCAGCTCACTAGAGTATTGCACTTTCTTCCATAAAGTGCTTCAAATGGGCTCATCTTCAATGATACATGATACCCATTGTTGTAGGTGAATTCTACCAAGTGTAGGTAGTCTTTCCATCTTGATGGTTTGTCTATCACATACATTCTCAGTATGTCTTCTATTACTCTGTTCACCCTCTCTATCTGTCTGTCAGTCTCAGGATGATAAGTTGTACTAAAGTTTAGATTCATTCCAAATCCTTTGAACAATCCTTTCCAAAAATTCGAGGTGAATTTCGGGTCTTTGTCAGACACAATCATTTTAGGAATTCCGTGCAATCGTGCCACTTCCTTTATGAAAATATCAACAACATCTGTTGCCTTGTGAGTAGTTTTCAGTGGAATAAAATGGGCATCTTTTGTAAGCTTGTCCACCACCACCATGATCGAATCATGCAGCTTGCCTGTTCGGGGAAATCCCATAATAAAATCCATCATTACTACTTCCCACTTCCACTCAGGAATGGGTAAAGATTGCAACAACCTTGCTAGGTGCCTATGATCACCTTTAACTTTATGTCATTCCATACATCTAGCAATGTATTCAACGATCTCTCTCTTCATACCTGGCCAAAAGTAATGGCTCTTGACTGCTGCTACTGTTTTCTGATATCCAGGGTGCCCTGCATAAGGCACATTATGCATCTCCTGCAAAATCATCTGTTTCAAGCAATGGACATTGGGTACAAAATTATGTTTTTGTACAGCAGTATTCCATCTGTTTCCAATTTATAAATTTCCATCTTCTGTGGCATCTTACCCTGTTGTAGCTTGGCTACCAATTCTCTGTACTGCATATCTACATTTGTAGCCTCCAAAATTCTTCTTTTAATATCAATCTGATACATGCTAATGGTTGTAGCATGTAATTCATGCACCCTCCTGTTGAGTGCATCAACCACTTTATTCTCCTTTCCTTTGATATGCTTGATCTCAAAGTCATACTCACACTGAAATTCCAGCCACCTTCTTTGTCTAGCGTTGAAGGTTGGTTGATCAAACAAATATTTCAGACTGTTATGGTATGTTCTGAGTTCAAAACTCCTTCCCATGAGGTAATGCCTCCATTTATTTAGAGCATGAACTATGGCTACCAACTCCAAGTCATGGGTTGCATAGTTCTTCTCGTGCTCTTTTAATTTCCTGGACTCATAATAGATTACAAATCCATTCTGACTGAGGACCCCTCCCAGTCCTTCTTTGCATGCATCAGTGCATACTATGAAATCTGCATTTGGATCTGCAATCCTCAGGATTGGATCACTGGTTAACAACTGCTTCAATTGCTGGAAACTTTCCTCACATCCCTCTGTCCAGTGAAACTGCTTCCCCTTTCTTTGCAAGGAAGTGATAGGGTGAGCTATCTTGGAAAACCCTGTGATGAACCTTCTGTAATAATCAGCCAATCCCATGAAGGACCTAACTTATGTTACGTTCCTTGGCGCTAACCATTCTCTAATGGATTCAATCTTCTTAGGGTCTACCGCTATCCCATCCTTCGAGATAATATGTCCCAAGTAATGGATCTACTCCTGCTAAAACGAGCACTTGCTCATCTTGGCATACAGTTGGTTCTCTCTTAGCACCTACAACACCATCCTCAGATGTTTTTCGTGTTCTTCTTCGGTCCTGGAATACACCAAAATGTCATCCAGGAAGACAATGACAAACTTGTCTAGATAGTCCCTGAATACTCCATTCATCAAGCTCATAAAAATAGCGGGTGCATTTGATAGTCCAAATGGAACCACTCTGAACTCGTAATAACCATACCTTGTTCTAAAGGCACTCTTGTTGATGTCTTCATGTTTTATTCTTACTTGGTGATATCCCGATCTTAGATCTATTTTCGAAAATATCTTTGCATCCTTCAACTAATCGAAGAGATCATCTATCCTCGATAGAGGATACTTGTTCTTCACCATTACTTTGTTCAATTGCCTGAAATTGATGCACAATCTCAGTGTTTCATCATTCTTCTTTACGAATAGGACCAGGGCACCCCAAGGTGACACGCTTGGGTGTATATACCCCTTGTTTAGAAGTTCTTCAAGCTGCAGTTGCAACTCTTTTAGTTCTGGCGCACTCATCCTGTATGGAGCCTTTGACACTGGAGCTGCTCCAGGCATCAAGTTCACAGAGAAATCGATATCTCTTTTTGGAGGTAGTCCAGGTACTTCCTGGAATACATATTTGAACTCTTTAAGTACCTCATGATCCTCAATACTTGACACCTTATCCTTAGGCGTTTCCCCCACAAGGGTTGCAAATAATTGACAGCCATTCCTGTAGAACTACTTCAGCTGCATTGCTGAGATTTCTCTAACAGTAACATCTCTAGGAATTCCTTGGACGACTCTCTGATTCCCTTCTTCATCTAAGCAAGTGAATGCCTTGTTCCGACAGTCCAAGATGGCATGGTGCTGGTCCAATCAGTCCATCCCAATTAGACAATCATAAGAGCCTAATGACAGAATGTTCAAATCAGCCTTCATGCTCAGTCCATTCATGTCTACAGGATAGGACTTGACTAACTCTATGACTTTCCTCTTGGTTCCTGTAGCTAGCTGCACTAACCAATACTTTTCATGTTTAATTCTTATCAAATGCAAACTTTCTACCACTCTAGGGTCTACATAAGTATGGCTAGCCCCTAAATCAACTAAAATAGTAAATGGTTGGTTTTTTATCATAACTTCTACCTCAATCATGTGTGACTGATACTCAGCTTGCTTGTTGTCTAGGGCTACGTAGATCCTTGGAATTCTACTGCCCATGTCCTCCACTCTTTCATCCTGCTAAACATTGTGGAGAACTCTAACTTTATCATTTTTGTAGGGGCAATCCCTATACCTATGATTTTATTTACAACCCCAACATTCCATAGGTGGTGGCCTTGACATTTTCCCACCCACTTCAACGTTCCTGGGCTCTCTAAGAGACGGCTATCCTTGAGGACTGTTTCTGAAAAAGGGTGGTTTATTTCCCTTCTACCTCTGTTCTTTCTTGAACTTTTTCTAGTCATCCCAATCCTTCCGAAAGGTAGGCTTTTCTCTTTGTTGTTCAAATAATCACGTCACTCTTCTTATTGTTTCTTCCATAGTATTTGGGTCATCATACTGAATCTTATCCCCAATAGGAGGTGGTAATCCACTCAGGTACCTCTGAATCTTAACAGAATCATCTTTGATGAATGGAACATACTTCAGTAATTCCAAAAACTTTCGTTCATACTCATCAATGGTCTGGTTGTCCAGCTTGAGTTCAAATAACTCTTTCATCTTTCTATCATAATATATTTTAGTTAAGTATTTCCTCTCGAAATACCTCTTGAATTCTTTCCATGTGATGTCCCTTTCCCTGATGTGTTGCACCTACACAAGTTGATCCCACCACATGGTTTCCTTTCCCTTCAATTGATACATGGAAATCTTGCCCTGTGCATGAGAGTAATAATTCTATAGTTGAAATTATTTCCTCATACCAAGCAACCAAGTTTCAACATCTTCCTCCTTCTTATGTTCTCCATCGAACGTTGGAGGCTTGATCTTGTTCATTTCCCCTTTCAATTCATTCATCCCAGATCTTCTGTGCTTTCTAGTAGGAGATGGGATTGAACTACTGTGTGCTTCCCTATTGGAATGCTTTGGGGAGTAATGATGATGTTTGCTAACACTCCTTGATCTTCTTTTCCCCTCATGGGTCCTGCGACTCTCTGTCTTTCTTGAGTCACTCTCCTTTTCCAATTTATTTTCTATTCTTTCCAGACTCTTCAACATCCTTAATTTGAATTCACCCTAATTATCCCTGACTTTCATGAGCGTTTGACTATCATCTCGGTGAGCCTGGACATCTTTCTGTAATCTTTCAATGATTTTCATCATATGTCCTTCCTTATCCATCTCTTTTCCTTCCCCATTAGTGTTTGATCCTTCGACTCCCAAGTTGACATTCTTTCCTTCTCTTTCATTCTCTGAATTTGAGGCAATCCGCACCTCTTCCATTCTCTTCTCTCAATGACAACCCTATTTGGTTCTGGCACTTGCTAAGATTCTACAAACACATGTGTAGACAACAGGGATTTTTCAGGTCGTCATTCTTAGCAAATTCCACACATTCAAAACCATCATGATTTAAGAAAACGCTTCGACTTGACAAATTTTCTGAGTTCTGCTCGGCTCTGTAATTTTCGAGTGATATCTCCCTCTATCTTAGCCCCTACCCTCATAACAAAAGGTCGTGACAAAATGCTATACTACTAGGTGCTACTCGGGCTTTCGGCCTTCGAAGAGTTTAAGGTACACACATCTATCTCCCAGAGTTTCGATTTACCGAATTCGTGTAAATCAAGTGGATCAACGATCCACATTTACCCAACATCCAACAGTTAAAAATCCACTACGGTTCTTCTGTCTTCGAAGATTTTGGGACTTTGGAACTTCAAGTTTCGGGGTTTTGGTAACCGAGAGTTTGAAATGTAGCGACCCAAACCACTGGTCACTCCATTCCCCGAACTTTGATACACGAGTTCTTGTACGAGATCCAACAATCCTCGATGATTTGGATCCAATGGTCCAAATCTTTTCGAAGTTTCATGAACCGAGAGTTCACGATGCAACAACTCCAAATCTCTTGTCACTTCAATCCCCAAATTCCGATATGGGAATTCATGTATGAGATCAACGGCTGCAAGCCTCCCCTGATACTATGGTCCAAATCTCTCCTAAGATTACACCTATCAAATCTCTTCAACCCTAACTTCCTCTCTAGTTGGATGGATCCGACGGCTCAAGGGATTTCGACACTTCTTCCTGGAAGTGCTCCACCATCTGATTCTACCCTTGTTAATCTCTTTCGCGATTCGGGACTTGGAGTGACCAAGAATTTGGCCTGCGCTACAAGTTCACGATCCCTAAATTCACAAAATTATCCAACAGATCAAACCAACCATGATCAATGACCCACGTTTATTCTAGATCCTAGGGTGGCGAGTTTATCCATCCACTAACCACCTTGCAACTTCTGGCTATCTTACGGTCCTCGTGATTTTGCGAGTTCTCCATAGAGAATTCTGACCATCCAACTCTGCTTCTCAAGGACTTCTGGCCAATGACTTGGTACCCTCCTTCTGAACTTTCATCTACTTGATGCAACGCTCTTAATTCCCCACAATCTGACAACTCAGATCTCATCGACATTTCGCATATCGGGATTTCATGTGTCATGAGGTCAAAATATTTTCCACCTTCGTCCTCCCTATTCCCAAAATGTCAATTTCTTCCTAGACAATTAATGGTCCAGATCTCTGTTAGATCAATGGTTGTGATCCAATCGTGAATTCGTGTTTCGTGAATTCTCACAAACTCACCCTTAGACCATTTCAAGTCACGAATCAGTGAAAGGTTGATCGCTCTCCACGCTTCCTTTCTAATGGATGGCCCTGACAAATTTAGGATTTCACGTATCGTGATTTCCACATTCCTGTGAAACTCCAAAGGGTTTTAAACCTTGTGCACATTCTCCAGATTTGACGGTTGTGAGGGTTCTCCTTTCCTCCCGAAGAAATTCTATGGCTCCAACACTTCTGGTGTGAAGTTCTCTCTCTCCCTGTGGCCATATACCACACCGACTGCAATTTTATAATACTGCTACACCTCCTGAGCTTTGTAACATGGTCAAGTAATTCGTTGACACTCAGAAACATTCTTAGGTTTGAAATTAGTCCTCCAGACACAATTTCTTCTCAAAACCTCGGTCCAAAGACCACTTATCCATCCCATCCAGGCTCAATGTTGAAACTAGGCTCTGATACCATACTGTAACGTTCCCCCACTATCAACGCTATGGTCGAGCCAACATTACTATGCAGAAAAACATTACTATAACATATTATGCATTCTTATGAAATACAATTACTTAATAACAGTTAAACACAGTGCAAGCACATTAATACTGTTAGCATACATAATCCACGGCATTAACAATAATTCACGAATACAGCGGAATACATGTAAACATTGCTAGAATCATAGATATGCATATTTAATTGAAATTATACACATGTATATACTTATATTTTAGTTTGGATGTAATTCACCAACTCCGTGTAGACCTCCCATGAACCTCCCAGCCTTAGACCGCATTACTCATCACTCTCAATAGTAGGTCACCCCCGAGCTAGGACTAAGCTCCACCGGGTAGGGATTCCTCGGCTAGGCAGGGAATACAGGAAGACACAGTCACAAGAGAAGGATCCTCTCCCAGGAGCCACTTATGCCCACTGCCCACAGACTCTCATTCCCCACATGTCTGTCCCACCCCAGGAGTATACACCTTCACTATCACCAAGATAGTCCATTAGCTGCTAACCTCCCTTCCCTTGGGCTTCAGCAACAGACCGGACCAGAAGTCTCCGAGCTCTGTGGCAGCTACAGGACTCCTTCTAGGAGTTCTCACTTCCTCCGTGCATTCTCTCACCAAGAGAGAATCGATCACAGACTGGGTAACTTTCCTCTTCAACAACAATCACCTCCCTCACACTGGCCAACAATCCACACGCAGTCTAGCACTGCATGGCAACAACAGTCAATTGGGAAAATGGGTATGGACACCCGAAACGGAAACGGTCAGCGCTAAAGCATAGCACGACTCTGCGATTACAGGATGCATTAAGCTTTTCGGCAAGAAAAACAGGATGCATGGCTCAGCAATTACGGAACATTCAATTCTCCCAACCAGCAATAAGGAACAAACTCACCACTCTAGTTTCAGAGATGTGTAAGGTGTACAGAGGTTCAATCACACAGGCCAAACACGTACAGATGGAGGATGGAGGAATTGGAAGGTTGAACCCTAGATTTAGGTGATGGTTGGAGGAATGCCCACCCAACTCCTACACAATAGTCAATGGAATGGAACGAGAACCCCCAACATGGCTCATTTCCTGGATTAAATCGTATGCGCCTGGGTCGACACATGTTTCCCATGAAGCTACATGCATCCCTCCCCAGGAACTTAGGACAAAACATAGATTTCACATGGCTTTTGGGATAATATTAAAATATTATTCCCAAGGACTTAATATTATTCCCAAGGACTTAAGCCCCTAGGCTCCACACTTAGCCTCTCTTTCCAACCTTCCAGCCCCCAATCCCTTACCCAGGTTTTGTGGAAGCTTAGTCCCCCATCACTCATTCATCGTGGTCGGTCCACACATAGAGATGTTTTGTATTAATACTGTGCATAATTACATGTACAAAAATCAGGCTCCTAGCCTTCAACACTTAGGTTGCCTAGCCTAATAACACATAAGCCCACTAGCTTATATAACTTGGCTCACCAGCCTTATAGACTTGAATTACAGTTCATAAACAAGCTTTATACTTCATAGACATGATTTACAATAGGGCTCGGCCTTGGGGACATTACAATGCAAGCCAATTTTTTCGATTCAACCTCATGACTTCCTTCATAACCCATCTTGATCTGGATTTATGAGCAAAACAAAATGAATAATATACTAAATACAATAACACAGAGATACGAAGAAAAATAACATATATCAAGTGAACAATAACTTCTATTGAATAAATAAAATAGGATGAAACTGTAAAACTACATAATTGAAAACAACTTGCTCGAATGGTGGTAGCTATCTCTGAGAAAAGATGTGCCTGCTACACACATCCGTCTAAGAAGAATCATTACAATGAGGCTCTAGAGGTATTTTTAACATTTCTCATGAATTCCAAAACCCTAGACATCCAAAAACCTAACCCTAGGAGATGAAACGCCAAAAGTTATGTGGGCCCCGATGGGTAAGTTGGTACGTCAAGTTCCCGAGGTCGTAACTTTTGTATACCACCTTCGTTTTAGGTGCGTGATAGCCTGTTGGAAAGGTATTTTCGAGAACTACACATTATGTCGTCAAATTCTGACTCTGTTTACAGTTTGACTATGGAAAGCCAAAAAAATTTTGTTTAGGGCCTCAAAACGGCCCTGGAAGTACAAAAATATGTACTGACATGAAAAATTCCAAAATTAGCTAGTTGGATTAGGTGGATGGCCACCAATATCTACCTGTAAGCTGTGAAGGGATTCAAACAACCCTGAAAGTGTAGAACCCACAATTACAACGAATTACAGAAGAACATGTTGAACTAAAAATGGTCAAGAGGAGTCAGTTGGAATAGGTGGGTGGTCACCAATATCCACCTGGATCATTCCTCCCCCCTTAGGAAGCAATGGTCTCCATTGAATTGAGTGCCCCTATCAGGTGAGGAAATTTCTACTGAATTTGGATCTGGATCATCCACTTTCCTTGGTGCAGGAGTTTTCTTGCCTTGACAACCCAATAAAGCTGGATCCTCTACTCGCAAGTGCCCTTGACTCGTGTGTCCACTATCTGATTAGTGAATGCCTATTCCATGCAGTGAATTTTGAGCTCTATTGGTGTTAATTGTTTTGCGATCTCCAAGGTGTCCAATAATGGTGGAAATTGTAAGTTTTAAACCTGCGAAGTAAAGCAATGCATATAGATTCTTAAGCAATATCGAAATTAATCAATGGCTCATACACAGAGTACACAGAGATTTTTACCGGAAACCCTCAACCGGGAAAACCTTTCTTATTTTCATTATATCGAATTTCACCATTCTCCATACAATATATACAATGTTTTTAGGTATTTTGTAGATACCAGAACCCTAATCCCTTAATCCAGGATTAATTTACAAATCAGCTAAAATAGCAAAATCCGCTAAAAATAACAAAATCGTCAGACGCAGTTGTTGTATCTGACGCACCCACACACACACACATGCAAAGAATATAACACATACCCAACATTCTCTCACTTGTTGTTTTCTTTGCATCCAGGGGTCCAGGGGATTATATAGTCAACAATCCAGGGCATCAATGCCCATTGTTACTCTACACCAAGAGAAATTTTCTGTGCTCACAGACTTTGTCAATGAATCTGTAGCATTCTTCAAAGTGTCAACCTTTTCCAGCAACACCTTCTTTTCCTCAACCATGTCTCTTACAAAGTGATACTGAACATCAATATGTTTTGTCTTCGAATGATAAGTTGGGTTCTTTTCCAGGAATATTGCACTCTAACTGTCACAGTCTAATCTCACTGCTTGTTGTACCAACCCAATACTTGAACACAATCTTTGTAACCATATTGCTTCCTTGCTTGCATGAGTGGTTGCCATGTATTCAGCTTCTATAGTTGAGAGTGCCACTACAGCCTGTCTTTTGCTCATCCAACTGATTGCTCCTTCAAATAGTTTAAACACATACCCACTTGTAGATCTTCTGGGATCCAAATCTCCAGCCTAGTCTGCATCAACAAAGCCATGTATGTCCACCACTCTGTCCAATCCCAGTCTTCCTTGGTAGCACAATCCATAACTGGTGGTGCCACAAAGATACCTGAAGACCCTCTTTACTACTATCCAATGCTCCTTCCCTAGTTTTGACATATACCTGCTCAAAACTCCCACTACATGTGCAATGTCCGGTCTAGTACAAACCATTGCATACATCAAACTGCCAACTGCACTGGCATATGGAACATGGGACATGTCCTCTTCTTCTTCCTGTGTCTTGGGACACTGATCTGTAGATAACTTTACACCTATAGGAATAGGAACCTTGACCAGTTTACTTTCATGCATATTAAACCTCTGCAATATCGTTTCAACATATTCTCTTTGATTCAACCAGAGTTTCCTATTTGCACGATCTCTTTTAATCTCCATTCCCAGAATGAAGTTAGCAGCACCGAGATCCTTCATGTCAAATTTGGAGGATAGTTGCGATTTCACCTCCTTGATAACATCCATGTTATTTCCTACCAACAACATCTCATCAACATACAACACTACATAAATTAAGTGATTACCAACCTACTTGGAATATACACAGTGATCATCCCTGCTTCTTACAAATCCCAATCCAAGGATGTATGTGTCAAAATTTTGGTACAACATCCTAGGTGATTGCTTCAGACCGTATAGTGACTTCTTTAGCTTACAAACTAGCTCTTTCTTTCCCTTCACTACAAAGCCTTCTAGCTACTTCATGTAGATTTCTTCTTCCAGATCCCCATGTAGGAATGTTGTCTTCACATCCATTTGTTCCACTCCAAGATCAAAAGTAGCAGCAATTGATAAAAGAAATCTAATAGAAGTTAACTTAGCAACAGGATAAAAAATCTCACCAAAGTCAATTCCCTCTACCTGGGATTAACCTTTTGCTACTAACCAAGCTTTGTATTTCTCCACTTTACCTTCTGCATTAAACTTATTCTTGAAAAACCATTTGCTACCAACCAATTTTATTCCAGCTGGAAGCTCAACTATATCCCATGCCTCATTCTTATCCAAGGCATCCATTTCTTCAACCATGGCCTTCTTCCAGAGTTTACTATCCTCTGAATTCACTGCTTCCCTGACAGTTCTGGGATCATCATCAATAATAGATAAAGCAAAATTGGAATGAAAATCAGGTGAACTATACCTTTCTGGTTGCCTTATGTCTCTCACTGATCTCCTCAATACTGGGGTATGAGGTTCTTCTTCTTCTGCTTCTGCTTCCTCTGCTTCCTCTTCTTCAGATGATTTAGATTTTGCATCATCCAACTCAAGCTCTATTTTCTCAAGTTCATCTTGCGTTGGTGGGAATTCCTGTTTGGACACATTTTTTACCTCTCTGAAAACAACATCTCAACTGTAAACAATTTTCTTGGTTTCTGGGTTCCAAAGCTTATAACCTTTCACACCATCTTTATAACCAATAAAGATACACTTTTTAGCTTTATTATCCAGCTTACTCCTATTTTCCTTTGGAACATGTACATAAGTATCACAACCAAACACTCTAAGATGTTGAAGAGAGGGTTTCTTTCCAGACCATACCTCGTGTGGAGTTGTATCATCCAACGCTGATGAAGGTGATTGATTGACCAGGTAACATGTTGTCCTCACTACCTCTGCCCAGAATTCTTGTCCTAACCTGACACCGCTGAGCAGGCTCCTTGCTTTTTCCATCAAAGTCCTGTTCATCCTTTCTGCAACTCCATTCTGCTGAGGAGTGTATGGAGTAGTCTTCTGCCTTGCTATACCACACTTCTTACAGAATTCTTCGAATTCATTTCCGCAGAATTCTCCACCATTATCTGTTCTCAATACCTTTATTTTCTTCCCTGTCTGATTTTCCACCAGAGCCTTAAACTATTTAAATTTATCAAATACCTCAGATTTATTTCTAAGAAAATAAATCCATGTGTTCCTTGAAAAATCATCTATGAATGAAACATAATACACAGATTTACCTAGGGATGGAACAGGAACAGGTCCAAACACATCACTGTGTATCAACTCTAAGATCCCCTTTTCTCTTGTAGCACCAGATGGGAATCTTACTCGATTATGTTTACCATATATGAAATTTTCACAGAAATCAAAATCCAGAGTGCAATTAGACATACCTTCAATCATACCTTTACCATGTAGTGTTCGAAGGCGCTTTTCTCTAATATGCCCCAGTCTTTGATGCCACAACATGGTCTTCTTTTCTGGGACAATATTGGTCTTGTCTCCTTCATTTTTCTGCTCAAGGACAACAGAACTGTTACACCCATTAGTATAAGTTCTTCCCAACAACTTCTATAGATTTCCACAATGAACTCCCCTCATCAACACCATTGCTCCTCGTACCATCTTGCAAGTGTCCTTTTCAAATACAGTTTTCACTCCTGCATCACTCAACTTGCTTATAGATATGAGGCTCCTGGCTAGTTTTGGAATGTGTAGAACCCCAGGAAGAGTTCTAATCCTTCCATCGTTTAGCAGAAACTTAACCCTTCCACATCCCAAGATTTTTGTTGTCGAGTCATCTCCTAGGAATACATCACCACCATCATATTTTTCATTTTCAGAGAACCACTCCCTGTGAGGAGTCATATGGTATGATGCACCTGATTCGATGAACCATACACCATGGTCTGCATGTGTACTTGTAGCTGCTAGGTAAACATCACCTCCTTCTTCAGTGGAGGTTTTCACCTCCGTGGAAGAGGTACTATTAGATCCCTTTGGTTTTTAAACCTTATTAGACTTGTAATCTTTCTTATAATGCCCTGTTTTACCACACTTCCAACATTTCCTCAAAGATTTTCCTGGGGACTTAGATCTACCTGTAGATTTAGATCTCCATCCCGAAGGCTTACCAGGGTTCCTGTCTTGGGTACGCCCTCTTACAAATAAAGCATCTGTGCTGTGACCATCCATGATTTTTCACCTCATCTCTTCAGATAACAAGGATGCAACTACATCCTC
>CBVK0100683046.1:0-18516 GCA_900067695.1 Picea abies
ATAGTGTCTTGGGAAAAGTTTGAGTCATGCTTTTTGGAAAAATTCGGAGATGGAAAACCTCCGGAAGTCTTAGTCATGGATCTTTCAAACTTAAAAATGAATGCAAAAGAAAAATTTAAAGATTTTAATCAAAGATTTTTAACACTTAAGAATAGAATCCCTGTAGACTCTATGCCTGTTGAGAGTCTTGTAATAGCTTACTACACCAAAGCTCTACATCAAAGTATAGCTATTTGGGTGAAAAGATCCAAAAAGGCCACATTGTTAGAAGCCTTTGAAGAGGCTCAGATTGAAAAAGTCATACTCAGCCTTAAGGATTCTTCTAGCAATGAAACTGAGATAGTTTCTTCTTCCAAGAAGAAGATTGAAATTCTCACCAGACCTACACAAAACAAAACACAATCTGAAAACTCTGATTTGGAAAATTTAACCAAAGTTGTACAAAAGTTATCTAATCAGGTTATAGACTTAAAAAGGTCGACTGAGGAAGCCTCTTCGAGTAAAGGACCCTACAAACCTCCTTTCCGAAAGCCTTTCCCAACAAACCAGCCTAATCCAAACCCTGAAGGCTTGAACCTAGAAAGTTTGCAATGTGCTCTACAGACAATTCTAGGAGCCCAAGATGACTTGATCCCTCCTGACATTCCTCAAGAGGAAGTCGAGCAGGAAACAACCCAAGAAGAAGAGTCTTCTCCAAATATCTTTGGTCACCTCTCGGATAGTATCTTCCAAGCTAACTTTGAGACTGTGCACCCTTACAATACTAGGAGCAAAACCTCGAACAAACCTCCTGCCAATAACACTACAACTCTACCTCCAAAGCCATCTAAATCAGTAGAAACTAAACAGAGTAATGCTAACACTAAAATATATTATGATGTTGTTGAAGACCTTAAGAAATTACGGGCTAACATTTCTATTTATGAGTTGTTGAAATTTCCATTTTTGTTACAGAAGATGTTGCAAAATATTTTAGACAATGGCAAGAATGGTAATTCAAACAGTAATAAGGTTGTGCAAAGCAAAGTTCTGTAGAAGACTTCCCCTAAAAACAATCCTGATCCTCAAGATAAAGGAAGCCTTCCTGTAACTCCTGTAAATAATGTAAATAATGTAAATAACAATGTAAATAGTGTGAATAACTCAAATAAGGTAGTCTTAGAAACTGCGAGTAAGAAAACACAAGCTACCTCTCTAAATACTCGCAAGAATGTTCCTCCTTTTCTTTTAACTTTCGAAATCTTCAACAGAAATGTGCATAATTGTATGGTTGACTCAGGAGCATCGTCAAACGTGATGCCTTGGTCAGTCTGCCAAAAGATTAATGCCGAAGTTGAACCATCTTCTTTGAAAATCATACAACTTGATCGAACAGATGTTAAAGTTATAGGCGAACTAAAAAATGTATTGAATAGATTATCGTCTAACCCAAAGGTTCATCAAGTTATTGATATAATTGTGGTGGATATTCCAGAAGTGTATGGTATGTTTTTGAGTAGGGAATGGTCGGAGCAACTACATGGTTACTTCGCAATAGAATTGTCTCACTTATGGCTTCCAGAAAATGACAAGCCTAACAAGATCAGGGTGAATCGTGAGCGTTACCTCAAGTTCACGGTAACAGACTTAAATGACCCCAATGAACCATATACACCTCCGAAAGATTCACTTGAAGTCCAAGGGATGGACACCTATTTCGGAAATTTCACGGTTGAAGTTTCACCTATCAACAATTCGCAACAACAATCTGAGATCAAATCATGTACGCAACCAACAACTTCTATCCAAAAATCCTGTGAACCCGATGGAAATCAAATTTGGTCTTTATATTTCGACGGTTCCAAGTCGAAAGAAGGAACTAGTGCAGGGTGCATCATTATTGATCCGGCAGGTAATAAAACATTATTGGCTTGTAGGCTAGAATTTGAATGTACTAACAACATTGCAAAATATGAGGCTTTATTACAAGGTCTCAGAAAAGCCTTAGACATGCACATTCAAAATCTAGTTGTATTCGACGACTCTGAGATAGTGGTTACACAGGTGAGAAATTCTATACATTGTCTTACCCCGCATCTCAAATGTTATCAGTATGAGGTATGGAGTTTAATGAACAGATTTTCTTCTTTTAATATAAATTCCATTCCTAGATCAAATAATACTGAAGCAGATCTACTAGCTAATGTTGCTTCTAAACTTCTTCCTGTAGAAGGCTTATCCCCAAACGCATTCTCTGTGGAGCTATTGTTTCGACCATCTGTTCCAGACACTATCACGAACTGGAGAGTATTTGATGATGATCAGCAGATCATTAACTTTCTGCACATGGAAGAAACCTTCCAAGACGCTGTGATAGATGAACAAACGCATGACGACAATTTGCATGAATTTACGGTAATACCTAATCCGAAATCTCCTGAAGCTCTATCGGACATGGTAAATTCCATACCCAAATCTGTTGCTAGACTAGAAAAGTTTTATGATTTTGAAGATAAATTTAAAAAGAAGGTCAATTTCAAAACCAACAGTTCCTCATTGTCTTATGAAAAAGTCAATTTAGGTACTAGTGAAAATCCTCAGTGTATCAACTTAGGCTTGGGATGTTCTATACAAGAAAAAGCTGCTTTTGTTAAATTATTTAAAGAGTTCAAGGATGTCTTTGCTTGGACTTATGATGATCTTAAGACATTCGATCCTAATATTATACAGCGTGTCATCCCAATGAAGCCGCAAACCTTGCCTTTCCAACAGAAACTGAGGAAAATGCATCATAAGCTAGAACCGACCGTACAAAAAGAATTGAATAAACTCCTAAGTGCTAAAATAATTTTTCCTGTTAGACACACTCAATGGGTATCCAACCTCGTCCCAATGCGGAAGAAAAATGGGGAAATTTGACTTTGTGTCGATTTCCAAAACCTCAACAAAGCATGTGATAAAGATAATTATCCTGTCCCTCCCATGGAACAGATATTGCAACAAGTATCTGGTTTCGAGAGGCTATCTTTACTAGATGGTTTCTCTAGATACAACCAAGTCTTGATGTCTCTGTTAGACCAATTAAAAGCTACCTTCCGTACCCCGTGGGACACTTATGCTTATCACAAAATGCCTTTCGAATTGATTAATGCTGGCGCTACCTTTCAGAGAGCAATGGATATTGCTTTCCGAGGCTTGATCAATCACTCCGTAGTAGTCTACTTAGATGATGTAACCATTTATTCTAAAAACAAAAATGATCATCTAGCTCACTTATGAGCCATTCTGCTACGATGTCGTAAATTCGGCATCTCCTTGAATCCGAAGAAGTCCATCTTTGCAGTAGAACAGGGTAAATTACTAGGATTCATTGTGTCTAGCGATGGAATGATTATTGACCCCGAGAGGACCCAAGTCATCGCTAAACTTCCCCCACCTACTTCCAATAAATCCATGCAGTCCTTCCTAGGCCAGATTAATTTCGTGAGAAGATTTGTCCCCAGTTTCTTCGAAATGGTCAGGCCTCTCCAGAACCTGATTAAGAAGAACTCCCAATATCACTGGGGACCCACTGAAAACCAAGCTTTTAACGATATAAAGAAGGCTATAATTGATGCTCCATCTCTCATGAGCCCTGATTTCTCTCAAGACTTTACACTCTATACCTTTGCCTCTGATCATTCCTATGATGCAGTTCTAACTCAGAAGAATGCCGAGAACAATGAAGTACCCATCGCCTTTATGAGCTCTACTTTCAAAGGTGCTGAACTTAACTACCCAGCGGTCGATCGGCAAGCCTACGTTGTCTTCAAGGCAGTTAAGCATTTCCGATCTTATCTTTTGAAGTCAAGGACCAAGGTCATTGTCCCCTGCCCTGCCGTTAGGAACTTGTTAGTGCAAAAGGAGTTAGGAGAGAAAAGAGCCAACTGGGTCACCTCCTTACAGGAGTATGACCTAGAAATCACTCCAGCTCAAATCGTGAGAGGCCAAGGGTTTTGTAAATTGGTAGTTGATTCAGAAACTAAACAACAAGAAGTTAGTGACACGTCAGACCTAGAACATCGCGATCAGAGTTTGATTTGTTGTACACAAAACCTCGTAAGTCCTTGGTATGACGATATTAGATTTTATCTTGAACATGGATCAACACCCCGTCACCTCGACCCTGCCAAGAGAAGAGCATTGAGACTAAAGTCTGCCTCCTTTCATCTAGTTAACGGTATACTGTTTCGTCAGAATTTTGATGGCGTACTGATGCATTGTCTTGAAAAAGACGAAGCAGAAAGAGTCTTGCTTGAGTTGCATGCAGGAGAAGTTGGTGGTCACTTCGATGGTGATACCACTGCTCATAAATTCTTAAGAGCCGATTATTACTGGACAATTCTTTTTAGAGATGCCCACACCTTGTGCTGTAAATGTATCATTTGTCAGAAAGCGTCAGGGCGATTGCAAAAACCAGCTTTCCCTTTGCATCCCGTTACAGTCGATTCTCCTTTCCAGCAATGGGGCCTTGATATCATTGGTCCTATTAACCCTCCATCCTCACAACAACACAAATATATTGTGATAGCCACTGATTCCTTTACCCGATGGTCTGAAGCCGCCGCGCTAAGAACTGTTAACACAAGTCAGGTGATCACCTTTCTAAACTCGCATATCATTACCCGTTTTGGTATCCCTGATTGTCTAGTCTTTGATAACGCTTCATACTTTTCCTCTCTTGAGATGAGTGAGTTCACCTTAGAAAAAGGAATAAAGATTAATTATTCCGTGAGTTACTACCCCCAGGGTAACGGCTTAGCAGAATCAACAAACAAGAACTTGATCAAAATTATCAAGAGAACCGTGGCTGAAAATCACAAGAACTGGCACAACTCACTGTTGAATGCACTGTGGGATGATAGGGTAACACCCAAAGCCGCTATACGTAATTCACCCTTTTTTCTTGTTTATGGCAGAGAAGCCATTTTGCCTTCTCATGTTCTTCTTCCTTCGCTCCAATTGTCACAAAAGGTTCAAGAAGAAGAATGTCCCCCTTTACAAAGTCGTATCAACGCTCTGATGAAGTTAGAAGAAGTAAGAACCCAAGACAAGCGTAAATTAGATCAACATCAACAACTGATTAAAAGCTGGTTCGATTCTAATTCTGCTTCTGATAGAAATTTTGAAGTTGGCGATCTCGTCTTAAAGTGGGACAAACCACACGAAGGGAAGGGTGAACACACCAAGTTTCAAAATTTGTGGCTTGGGCCATTTTTGATTGCTGAAAATTTGGGTCCTAGTTCCTTTCGTTTGCAGAATCTTGAAGGGCAGCTTGACACCTATCCGGTGAATAGCCAAGCCCTGAAAAGATACTTTGCTTGATTTTTTATCCTTGTATATTATGTAAATATTTCCTTTTGTTTTTTATTTTTTGCCTATGATTCTATTTTTTATTTTGATTTGATTGATCAGTTTGGTGTGTTTTGAAACATATGCATGCCTGTGCACTGAGCCATTCAGACAAAGACTATAAGAAAATTTCTTCGCTGAAATAACTTCTGGAAAGTTGTACAAACATCAGTGATATATATTTCTGAAAATGATATTGGAAAATGTTGTTTGAAAGAAGTTTACTAATTTCAATCTCTGACTGAAGTTTATCATGATCATCTTTATCTTTTTACGCTATCCCTTTTTCGTAAAGGAATGACTCAAAAGGATATCTCCCTGTCAAAGAAAGTTTTTTTAGAAATAAAACATTTCTGGAGCTGAATAAAGGACAGTACTTAAAAAATTCTGATGAGGTCTGAAAAATATGAGAAAATATCAAGATTTTTCAGCGTCACCCCGCTCAGCTATTTATAAAAGAAAAACAAAATAAAAATATTAATAAGAGATGTGGGAAGTGTTTGTAGACCCGCCGGGATACTGAACCAAGACAACTTCGCTGGGGTAAATGCAAGAATGGCGCCAAGACAACTTCGCCGGGGTAAATGCAAGCATGGTGCCAAGACAACTTCGCCGGGGTACTGAACAGGCCTGCTGGCAGTGAAGCAATGTCGGGTAAATGAAAATCTGTAAAATTACACGAAACCTCTTTTAAAAAGTCCTTTATTATAATATAGAACTTCTTGACAGGATAAAGACGTCCGAGTGGGTTAAATGGCAACCCTGTCGAGGCTATGGATGCCTGCTGGCAGTAGTGGCCATGCCAACAATATTGAAGATTTTATCATAAAATTCATGACTTGTTGATCTTTAAGACTGTTATTGGTTTGCATCTTTTAAAACATCGCTGGAAAAGATAGTAGATGATGATGTTAGTACGATTTTCTGGTTGTTGTTTTAAGTCGAATTTTTCTTTGCTGTCCTGATCTGAATTTATTTCTTTTGACAGAGATAACTGCTTCACCCAGTATGTCACCATTGTTGGCAGCCAATTCAATTTTTTTTAATTGCCCTAAAAATATGCCTACACCTAATTGTTTTCTAAATCGACAAGTCATCGTCGCATTTTGCAACTAGACATTTGTTTCATTTCTTGCGACAATTGCAATTTGATTTCGATTCAGTTTTCACAACTGAAAGTGTGAAAACTTCTCCATTGTTGTTTGGACTGTCGTAGTCTTTTATTGATTTTCTGAAAGACACTTTACCATTAGTTTATTGTATGACTATGAACGACTTTCAAACTATGCCCATTCGCCTTGATTGCGCATTTGGATTTGTTTGATTAATAAGCCATTGAGCATGCAAATTTATTGGTTACATTTGATTCTACAAGGGTCATGATTGATGTTGGTTTTATATGATGTGATACTTATTGTTTTAAACCTTTGACTTATCAATTTTACAAAGTCTTTGGTCATAATGTTTCATAAAACTTTGATTATAATTATGCTGTGAGCGCATGATCAATATATGAGTTTCGATTTGCATGGAAAAGGTTTGAATTATAAATCTCGATCGGGTGAACTTTTGGTTTGATTTAATAAGTCTAAACTTATACGATGGCACGATTGGATTAACATTGGTTTAAATGTTTGTTTTTGATTTAATGATTAATACAATGGTGTGTTGTTTAACTTTGGGTTTTGATTTGGTTCATTTCTTGGTATGTTGTTTTATGGGTTTCGATTGAATGGTTTTAACTTATGGTATGGCGCATTGATGTAATATATACTATGGCAAGTTGATACATTGACCACCGCCCAAACTATTTGGTTGGCCGATTCATATTTATTAAACATTATTATTATGGATGGAATAGCACTGTACTCACCCATTAATACACTACATGGCGGTGGTAGTCCCACCACCTTCGCATGCATACAATTAATCCTTGCCTCTTTAAGTGCTGCAGCTGTTAGCCGTGACCATTTTTCGACCCTGTGCATTGTTTTGTTCGGTTCAAACCCTACTATGCCCAGAAGCCATGGCTCCAGTCGTAAGGGATAAGCCCAATGGGTGCCAAGCATTGCTGATGTTTGATGGCGCTTATAGCGACCTGAAAAAATTTGGATGGCTCTCGTTCATAAGGAAATTCGATGGTCATAACCCTAGTGTGGCTTGGCAATTTGCGTTATCATTCGATGGCTGCCAAGCCAAAGTTGGAGATGTGCAACTTGAAATTAATGAACAGTTTCTTAGCTCGGCAACTAGCCTGCCTGTTACGGGACAGAAGTGGTCCAAAAGTTGTAAGGTGGATGATGTCCCGTGGACATTGTTATTCCAGTCTCGAACGGTGAACTCCTGCGACAAAGGCTTGCCTGCAAAAATGTTAAAACCACGCTGGTGTGATATCCTAATGATAATCAAGCAATTCATTACTTGTGAGGGCAGGTACGGGTTCGTTTTCTTGTTTCACCTTCGTCTATTGATGGTTTTTATGGGTTTCGAACTTAGTATGCCCCACTACCTGCATAGAAGTTTGTTCAAAATGGCTAAAAGGTACAAGTGCATCCAGGCTGATACCAACCTCTTCCATTTAGGGTTGATTAAAATGATTATGGTTTATGAGTTGGGGTTACGACATGATTGTTGGGATGATTTTCTCAGTCGTAATGGCTTTGAAGAATCAAACCCTCCGCAGGTTGATAAACCTATGGTGGCCGAAACCCAGCCTATTCCGCCTGTGCCTTACAGCGTTTTGCTACCCAAACCTCTACCCGACCCACCTATGATTTTGCCTATGGCTGTGACTAAACAGGTTGAAATTGCTAAACCCGCAACCAAAAAGCCTAAATCTAAAACTAATGCTAAAGGCAAGAAAAATGCTCGCTTAATCTCTCGCATGGCGAGAAATAGACCTAAACCCCCTGCCAACTCTGAGCCTATCGTGGTCAGCGAAGACTCTGATTCAGAGATTGAACGTTTTCTCGCCGATGAGTATCCTTACTCGAAAGGCTTGTGTGACAAGCCTGCATATGACTTTGTCAGGAATTTACCACGTTGTCTGCAGGATGATCCTAAGTTCACTGGCATTGAACTACCTCGTGGAACCCTCAGTGAATCATCGAAACCCCCTTTTTCTCAACCTGTTGTTCCACCTTGCGATTGGTGTGGGTTATGGTTGGAGAGATACTACTTGGATGTGCCGATGTTGCAATCCAAAATCCATGATTTGGAAAACCAAGTGGCAAAGCTCACTGGTCGTAACGCGAAGGTGGAACCCTCTGACAAGAAGTAACGAACAATTATTTCAATTCTGTTCAAGAATGTCGAGTCAGCCACGGTAATCGTCAATTCCAAATTGGCATATCCTCAACAATCTCGCTGGTATAACTTTCACCCATCTATATGGCACATTCATAAACTCTGTGTACATTGTTGACCTGCTCTGTCATGCATTTGTTATATATAAGTTTTTCTAGTTAATTTTTGGATTGGTTTTGATTAGATTTAATTTGATTGATTATGATTGGATTTGATTTGAATACTCTGTTATTGATATCTTTTCTAAACACAGGTTATTTTGGTATCCTAATCTTGGAACACAGTCAATATCTCTTTTCAATTTGGTTATATCTTGTGCGATATGATGGGAAAATTGGTTAGCTGTTGTGATTTTATATTCTATGTTCGGACCAATTCAAATATCATTTTGTTACATAATCAAATTACGAATAGATATGAATAGTGGTTGTTATACCCAATTGACTCAATTTGGACTGTATTCGATTGTAACAAATATATCGTTTGAATTCGATTTGAGGAATGAAGTTGATCGTATCCAAATCTTACGATTTGTGTCTATAATTAAACTCAGCCTTATTCATTTCAGTTATTTGCCCGGTTTATATTATGGATTTTGTTGACTCTATCAAGACCCTGTCTGTTGACTGTGTGGTGATCAATAACAAAATGCGTTCGATTTTTACTCATTAAGTCTGATTCCATTCTACATGATTTACCTATCTTTTCATTTAATTGAACGATATCGATTTATTTCTATGACTATAATGAGTCAACGATGGTTATGATCATTATTTTTGTCATGTCTGTTCACCATGCGATACTCAGCAACCGCATTCTACAACAAATTTTAATGGATATGTTCCATTTTGATTGTAATTGCAACAGCCTGTCCATTTTGACAATTGAATAAAATGATATGAATTTCACACAGCTGTAACCAATCGATTGTGATAAGGATCGATTATTATCATATTTATTTTGGATTACATCATACGATTGGCTTGTAATTGCATTTGGATACAAAACAGTATGATTATTATTTGCCCCGATTTTATGATAACTAAAAACAGAGCATTCTTTACTCTGTTCCGATTGCATTTATTTTGATATGATTTGATTTAAATGATAATTTCACTTGAATTATTAGTGATTCATTTTTGAGGATTATTAAAAGATGATTTGATTTGATTTGATTGAGATCTGGTCCTGTTTGCTATTTTTGACTAGCTACAGAATCAGATGATTTTGTAGCTAAGTCTGTAAAGTCAATTTTTTATTGTTTTCCTAATAAAATATCCTCCTAATTTGATCTTTGTGTTCTGTTGCAGGAAAATTTGAATTGGCAATAGATATGATGAGCAGTTAGGGGATGTCTTACAGATTCTACTTGCATTTTATTTCCTTAGTTTAGGTGATTTTGGGATATCTCCCAGATTGTGTAAAACTATTTGATATTATCCACAAGGAAGTTTTACCTTGTGAAGAAACCTATATATACTTATGATTTTTGTAATAATGTTCATCCTCATTCGTGGGAGAACAAGGATATGTAATTTTGATACAAACTGGAGCAGAATTGATGTTTTGTCATAGCTTTTGCTTTTCAATATATCAACACTTTGTTTCAAGTTTTGTATATCACTTTGCTTATGGTTTATGACTACTTTAGATATCTAAATCAAATGCAAATGATATAATTTTATTACTGTGATCCATATCTTGTCTCTTCCAAATAGATAAAAGACATAACAGTTGTTGATTCATTTTGTGAATGATAGCTTTGTCTTCTTCATAGATTGAATTGTTACATATAAGTTTTCTACATAACGGGTTTCCCTTATTGCAGGAGTTTATAATCAGAAGATTGTTATGCTTTTCTTTTATGTCTTGTTTGTCCTGTAAAACACTTCAAGAAGCGGCATAGCTGATCGTTTACGAGAAGCTTAAGGACTAAACGGTCTGAATTTCTTCCTCCAACCAGCTTAAGAAGTCATCATACACAGGGCAGACTTGGAGCGTTTCCAGGTCAATTAGTTTGTTGTTTACTGTTTCAATTAAGTAGTTTAATTTAGATGTAATCTTAATTAGATTTATATTAGATTGTTTAATTTCAGTAATTATATTAGGTCGTTTAATTTCAATAATGTTTATTTCTTTTTCATAAAATATAAAAAATCAAAAAGAGATTCTTGGATGTCTTAGGGCAGAAAATATATGAGTTTTGCAGGTTTTAATCAAATCTGTAGATTGTTCATAGTATACATTTGTGAATAAGAGATATTGTAGCTGATAATTAGATAGTTGATTTGAGTTATTATAAGAGTAATGTATAGTTTGTAGATAGAATAGTTAGAGTAGTTTGCATTTAATATATTAGTTCCTTTTCTTTGCTTTATTAGTTTCTAGTTTCCTTTATTTTAGTCAGTTAGTTTAGTTTGTTTCATTAGTTGTATTTAGTGTTAGATTACTTAGCTCAGATCATTTCTCTCTTTGGTTTTCATAGAAGACCTTAGAGCGGCCAACGGAGCCGTTAAACTCGTCAGGGTAGTCCATTCCAAACGGCTTGGGTTATTTAGACAACCCCAGACCGGTTCCACTCTCCCAGTTGACAGACGGTCAATTTCGCTCGTCAACAAAAGTACATGTGCATTTTCCTCTAATGAATTTTGGAGACAGTTGATAAACTCAATATCATTTCTCTACACCGCATAAAATCAAAGAAACTTCATCTGTTTTGCCTATTTGTTTTCAGTTTTTGGATCCAGCAGAAAATTTCTATTACGAACCCAGCAAAGAGTTGTGTTTGTTGCCCTTGAGGAAAGTACTGACGAAGTCGAATCAGTTGTTCTCATGTTTATAGCAGAGGGGTTTCTCATGGCTACTGTTCACAATACGGTCCTTCTAATTATCATTGGATTGTTTCTTTTTGTTCACATGGAGCATTTGTTGGAGGGAGAGGGTTCTACTTACTATATTGGCCTTGAATATGGATGACGATAATAATAATAATAATAATAATAATAATATATTTTTAAGGTTACTTGCAAGCCATACACCAAATTGGTGCATGAGACCCCCTCAGCCCAACCATTTGACTGGTAAAGTCTAAGGAGGTATACATACTCTACCCTCATATGGATTTGAACTTGTGACCTCTTAGAAGGAAACACATGTTCTTAACCATTAGACCCACTCAGATTATGAACTGGATTTGAACGTAGCACTGGTGACTGCGATCCTTCTAAAGAGATCCCACCCGTACTGCAAATTTTGAAATTATTAAGCCTGGCGAGTGAAAAAATGGTGTAATGCCTAAGAATATCCACAAGCTCATATGCATTTGGATTGTTTCTAGATCTGGTACTTGTGGTCTATGATATCACATAGAGAAACTAGATCCAAAAATAAATATCTACTGTAATGTTTCAATAAGAGGTATTGGTAGACTTACAGGTATCTGGGCAATTTTATAATGAAGGGCTTCTTTAATTTCAGATTTGAAAACACATTTCCTTTCAGATCTACATTTTTTTTTTGGTAGATCGACAATGAATCCAAATAGGTAAAGCAGATCTACAAAGATTTTTGGAATCTGTTCTTTAGATTTTCAATGGATTGCAGATCTAGAATGTATTATAGTAGGTAAATTGAAAAAAACAACCACCCATTTTTGGGTTAAATCATTATTTCAGAATTGAAAATACTGTTTGATGATAAATAAAAAAAGAAATACCTTCGTTTAATGAAGAAATTTAGGCATGAGATTTGAATTGTTATTTTTCAGTGATTCATTACCATGGCCTTCTCATCATCCTGACTTTGATACCATTAACACAATTTTATTAACTAGTAAAAGAAAATTATATAACGTGTAAGAGTCATAGTGTATATATACTTTTTGTAGCCTTATTACAAAGTGACATGTTCTTAACCAATAATGCAAGGATAAACATTATAAATAGGATAATCTGACTTCTAAGAAATATCTAACTTCTAGAATTATTTTATTTTAGGGATTTAGAGTTTAGAATTAAAAGCCTAACAGTTTCAGAGATAATTTCCTTTAACTCTCTCATTTCCATTCACACCATTCACTCTCATGTTCATGCTCTAGACTTCTTATTATGTTCTCTTTTGCGGACAAATATCCGATGTGGAAATAAATCAAATCAACATTGTGAAAGAGATATTGCAATATTGGATGAAAGATAGGTGGATTTAGGTGAGCATAGAAGTTGGGCATGTTAGAAATCCTTCACCCATTATTTATTTGCTTCACATTGGATGATTATTTTTTCCTACACTAAAGAGCAGTGTAAGGAAAAAATATTGATTAGAGAAAGGGAATATCTTCCTTGTGTTGTGTAGGGAAATGAAAGAGAGTACCATGGTTGTTTTATCGTTTGAAGAGATGTCCAGACTGCTCTGTGATGAGTAGATTGGCTTATAATGAGAGCCAATTGGTTGGTTTGAGTGAGATAGAAGCATGAATCTTGGTTCCTTTGCAAAATAATATTTCTCAGAAACTATTGAGTAGAGAAATAGGATATCTTCCTTGTGTTGTGTAGGGAAATGGAAGAGAGTGTCATGCCTATTTTATCGTTGGCAAAGATGTCCAACGTTCTTTGTAACAAGTAGATTGGTTAAGAATGAGAGCCAATTGGTTGATTTAAGAGAGCTAGAAGCATGTAGCTTAGTTCCTTTGCCTTGGTAGCCTCATAGCCTGACTTGGGGTGGTATGTAGACTGGAGTTGGGTGGAAAATTTCTCATACAGAACTAACTTCTTGGACTATCTTCTATTAAAAGATAATTTTTTTGTCTTTGCTTATAGATTTACAAATTGCTGTTATTTTTTGTTTTAGAATATATGAATACACATGTTGTCTGTTTGTTTATTTTAAATCTGTTAAATCTAGCTATGAGTATTTGGGTGTTAAAGTAATACCAAATTAATAATGGTCAATTAGATATTAGATATAAGTATTTATAAAGTCATTTCAACTTTAGGTTATGTTACACTTTCATGCTTTATTTCACTTCAATGTCTTTCTCGATGTATGCTACATTCATAAAGTGGAAATTATTCAACTAATATGTAACCCTTTAAAAGAAATATTTCACTTCTCATTTAATAAATGCAATATGGAGAACTCTTTCAAGTTTATATTGATTTTCTTCATGCGTTTTATTTCAATTTATTGTAATATGATATAAGAGCTTAGTTAAAGCTATGAATTCTATGAGAATGTGAAGACCTAGAGACCATTGTTGGTAGAAATAAATTGAGGGATCACTAGTGTACCACATCTAGAGATAAAAGGGTTTCACCGAAACTTGGTATTGATTTAATTTTTTTATCTAAGAAATTGTTTTTTAAAGTAGAACCTTGTTGATTATGGTTCCAAAAGAAGAAAAAAGGTTTTGAAGGAAAAATTGTACGAAATATTCTGTATGACTATATGATCATCAAATCTAGCTACATGTGAGGGTGTTTTGGTGTATGGAGGAGCCACTAAGTTATATAGTTGAGTTGTGGGAGAATTTCAACCGTACATGGATTCCTTATGATCTAAATGGCATTTCTAAGGATGAATTTGAGCTACCAACCATACATATGAGTCACCAGGGAGTAATTTCGGCCATACATGTACGTAATTAATCATATGGATCAACTTCCAAGGAAGATTAGAACTATATGGACATTGCTAGGGGATTATTTATCCATAAATTGACCTATACAACTTGATTAGATAGTAAATCAAGGATTGTTTTAAATATGTCTTCAAAGTGCAACTAGATTACAAGTATATTGAAGTTGTTTTTGCTTGTATTGTTGCCTAGATTTGCAAATCTAGAAATTTTAACTATTTTTTTTGCTAGATCCAAGTAGAAATTAATTGTTTTGGTGCTATTTTGGAGTAGATATGTCAAAATATGTATGTTTTGGTGCTATTTTTTAGTATATATGTCAAACATCTACATGTTTTGGTGCTATTTTTAGTAGATCCATCAAAATATGCATGTTTTGATGTTGTTTTTGGGTAGATTTATTAGAAATGTATGTGTTTTTCAGTGATATGTGTGTTTAGATCCATTTTATAGATGTTCTTACTCTAATATTGTATATTGAGGGAGTAAAGAACATGTATTTTCAACATTTTACTCTATTTGAGTATATATTTATGCATTTTTTACTTTTACCAATGGCCTCTTTATCCAACATCATGTTGGAAGACAACTAGAGATTCTTTGGTAAGAAATACAATACGTGGAAGCATCATATGTTGGCCATATTTGAGTACATGTGCTTGGTTTCTATCATCCTAGATAAAGATACTTAACCACCAGTTGTGGGTAGAGACCAAGACAAGTTTGACGAGTGAGACAAAGAAGTCATAATGTTAATCAAGTTGTCTGTAACAAATGAAATGATTCCTAAAGTCTAGACATGAGAGATTATATGACCCTAAGGGGGGTATATATGGGGTTATATGTATATGATATGACCCCAAGGGGGGCATATATAGGGTTAAATGTATGTATGAAATGTGTAAATGTATATGTAATAGAGTCACCAAAGGATGTACATGCCAAATATTAGGCTAAATTTGACTCGGTCAAAGAGTTAAAGTTGTTAGGTTAAGAGTGGTGGTTTTGGGCACATGGTTTAGTATCCCATGGTTTTAGAGCTCGTGGATTAAAGGTAATGAAAGCCTTTAAAAGGATGGTGATATTCCATTGTAATATGCTGAGTGTTGAGTGGTGAAGGAGCACTTGGCCAGGGAGAGGAGGATGGTCGACTTGGCGGGGTTTGGCCAAGGGAAATAATAGATCTATTATTAGATGGTTTGTTCCCATAAGGGTTTTCTAGGATGAATCTCATTTGATTTATGTGTGCATGTTGCTATGTTGGTATTTTTTTTTCTTGTTTTTTAACATTGTATCAGAGCAAGGTTAACTTGAACTCTCTAGCGAGAGTGGTTTGATAATGTGGACCATGGAGAGAGAGAGAGAGAGAGAGAGAGTCTTGGACCAACCTGTGTGGATCCATTGTGAGGAATTGTGTAGGGGAAAAATGAACGGAACTAGAGGGCATGATCTTCTAAATTGATTGACTGGACTGTTGACTATTGGAATTGATGCTTTCTTGGTGTACAAAGTTGTTTTCTATTTCCTATTGTTTATGGTAATGGTGTTGTTAATAGTGAATATGTAGTAGGAAAAACTTGAGTTTTTCAATCAAATGCAAGGAGGACTTGTTGGTCATGAGTCACGCGTTCGATGAAAATGGAGGTTGTAGCAGTGAAAAATGAAGTAAAAGGATGAGAGGCTCTAGGAATACTTTAAGAACTACAACAAAGTTGTGGACAACACGAGATTGAATCCCTCTATGGAAATAAATAGATAAAGAAGGGTCTAGGAGTTCAAAAATGTTCGGTTTGTGTCGATCGTCAAAATTTGCAAAAATTTGAGGAAGGTGCCCATAGGGTTAAAATATATAGAATTGAGGGTCTAAATGATGATTGTTTCTCACTTGGTTGTAGATGACAACAATGACAACCATGGAAGTGAACACGATTGTTGAGTGGAATGTGAATCAAGTGTGGACAGATCCATTGGTTTGATCGGTTGGTTTGAGAAGTAAGGAAAGGGATTGGTTTGATGCATATAGTGATAAATAATCATGGAGCTACGAGCACGAAGGAAGAAGGATCTGTTGTACCTATGCAATTATAGAACCCAAGGGTTTTAAGGAAACATGAGGTTGTGCAACACATGGTGGAGTATGTGCATGGGAAACAAAGTTGGCAGAGGTGTTGAACTTATGTTTAACTGAGGGAGGGGTGAATCAATATAAGGTAATTTTTACTTTAAATGAGCATTCATCAATCATTAATTAACTTTAAAACAATAAATTCATGTAAACTCAAATCATAATACAAAGAGTCTAATTTGGAAACCCTTGTGGGATAAAACCACAAAAACTTATCTTTATAAATGTCTATAGGCACCAACCTACCAAAGACACCAATTTCTTCAACTGAGCACCAACTCAGTAAGACCTATGTAGGCACTGATCTAAGATCTTCATATACATAATACTTTTGAATTCACTTGCATACTTCATACTTCATGCATTTCACATCATCATCATACCCTTAAAATTTTATGCTATAGTGCCTCTCCTTGCTTCATACCCTAGTCATAGCTTTAAACCCTAGTCAAATTTAGCCTTCATTCCTTAGAGAACCTCATAAAAACATTCCCAAAATATAATTCCAAATTGCAACATCACAACCTCAAAACAATGCACTTTGCAACACCATAGAGCTTAGTTCTTCATAGCACACCCTTAAAACTCCAACAAAACTCCTCTTGCACACCTTTAGACCCCAAGAATACTCCCCAACTCCTCCTGTGCATCCCATATCTCTTCTATGAATTTGTACTCTCTCTTCTTTCTTGGATTCTCTTCAAATGAACACAACTATGGTGTATTTACATTGTTTTTGTGTTCACTTATGAGGTTGACTTGTAAAATTGGCTAGGTCGACCTATACTTTATGGTTGGGTTTACCTGAAAAAATATTTCATATCTCCTCATTCCTATGGAGTTATAGAGACTGGCATATATCGTTGGAAAGGTCTTGGAATAATATTTTCAACCATATATCCTATGCTCCCATTTGAGCTAGGTCTTCTGAGTAAAAATGCATTCAAATATAGGATATCCAAATTGAGCATAAAAAATCCAAAAACAATATTTCCCAACAATATCCATATTACATTCTTTATCTTGGACATCTTTAGTCTCCCCCTATTTTTGAAATCAATGAAAAAAATATTTCCAACAAGAGGCAATAGTGAAGTGGCCAAGAGCATCTAGTGCTTTGCAGATTCCATTGTGAAGCTGAAGTATGCAAAGATAAGACTATACTAGGATTCCAAGTGTCTCCATGTGGAGACAGAGGTTCAACATGATGAAATGGAGTTGAAGCGAACGAATATTATTGCTAAGATGCAATTTCAAATCACCACAGTTTCATCTAGGAAAAACGATCAAGGATTTGACTATTCTCCCACTATTGAAACTCTGAAAACCAAGGAGAAATCCATCGATCCATTTCAATATTTGAACGAACCAAGTGTTGAAGTTGATCTAGAGAAATAAATTTCCATAGAGGATGCCAATGAGGAGGACAAAGAATCCACCAAGGATGTTCATAAGCCCTTTGCAGAAGGTAGCAAGGAGGGTGCTAAGGGAATAAAGTGGTAAGAGAAGAAGAAAACCCACTTCTTGATCAAGGTCAATTTGTGCACCGAGATAGGCCATTCCTAGATCTATTAGATCATAGTCCACGACAAATTTGCAAAGAATTTCCAGATCTAAGATCACATGCATATCTATACGGAATATGTATTCTTTGGACCAATACATTAGGGTACGGATGCACTTGAGTTGTGGAGTAGAGTCGAAAATGGTTGTGGTGAGAGATCTAGCTAGTGTCTGGAAGGCCAGGACAAGGAAAGACAATAATAATAGGTGGTTTTTGGGCGACGACAAAAGAATATGCACAGTTTCTAGTAAAGGCCATGTGTAGTGCACATATAATAATGTGCAAGAGAAACTATGGAAGACACAAAACCCTATGGGATTGGAGCTAGTTACATATTGTGATGCCTATCGGGGAATTAAACTTCCATATAAAGAGGACTATGATGGGCATGACATGTTTGTGAAGAGTGACCTTGTGGATATGGATTACAGGTAATAAAATCCTTTAAAAGGTTGGTGATCATCCATTGTAATTTTCCAGGAAGATGGTTGGATTTGTTGAGTTTGGTCAAGGGAAATA
>CBVK0100683050.1:0-14010 GCA_900067695.1 Picea abies
CGGGGTAAAGTGGTTGAGTGGTCTCCCTCCCTACAAAAGTTATGTCTCGCCCGGGCATGAGACTCCCTGCTAAAGATCGAAGGTAACAAAATTAGTTATAAGGGCTCTCGTGGGATTAACAACCAGTCGATCAGACCCCCCTTGAGAGGTAATCCTCCATAAAGGTTGTGTGTTGTCTGACCCTTATCTGACCCAGGGTACTTGCAGAATAACCCCTGCAAGTAACCTATGAGATACCTAAGTCAGGAAACTAATAAATCACTGTATAATCGATGCATAGGCAAGTAGTTGTAAGTTCGGACCATCATATGGGCAGGGTATCAAAGCCCAAAACCTTGAAATCATCGCCTTTCATGGAGGTAAGGGCACTAACAAGATCCCCATATACGAATAGATCCACAGAAATATCTCTGACGCTAGGAAGGTATCAGGGGGATATCCCTTCAACCAACTTCATGCGACCTTGTTATTAACTCCGGTGTGAGCAAAGCCTCTTGATATTACCAATTATACAATGGACTTCTCAACTCCCTTTCTCAAACACATATGTTGATTTAATTTCCTTGGATAAGTTTACTCAAAAAATCCTATTCCAAGGCACTAAATCCTAGACTAGTTTGTGCACCCTAGAAAATAAAATCGCGACTAATCAATTTTAAATTAAAGCGTAAATTTTATTGGTCGTGATTACTCAAAAATGTATGGTAGTGAAACTCATGATGTTATGACTCTGCAAAAAAAGTAAATATGAATATAATGCAAAGTCCTAACTTTAACTTTTCAATGAATGATATGCTTCTAAAAACAATGCAATTTTCAATTTCAACTTTGCAATTATGAAGTAAAAATGCAATCTTTCACTAAATGCACTAAGCTAATGATAAGGACTCAAAAGACAAAAATTCCAAGCAATGCACAATGCATATTTTTTTTTTATTTTCAATATACTAAAAAAGAAAATGCATGGACTGATAAACAACCTGATATATAAATTCTACTATGTATAAAAAGAAATAACCCAAGCAGAATACCAAGCAAAAAAGCACCCAACCAAAAGTACAAGGACAATCAAAATGAAAATATGAGAAAGACTCTGCCCAAAAATTCAACTCCAGACAGGCTTCCTATCATCCCATAGATGCTTAACAGGCACTACAGAGACCCAGAGTGAACATAAACTGTAAAGCAGTGATACGACAAGAAACAAAAAGGAAAGAGAGTAATGTAAGGAGAAAAAGTGCTCCAAACCCTTAGAAAGAATATCACCCCCAATACGTTTGCCAATTCTGTTACGAGGGAAAAACTCTCTATGGCTAGGGTAAACCACAACAGGTGGATGTGACTGCAGAAATCAACTCTATCCCAAAAACATGCTATATAAACCAATGTGAAAGAGAGATAAGAAAGAGGCCTACCTTGTCCAGATGTTTGATGATGTCCATCGTTGAGCACTTTGACCCAAAGCTTTATACCTGCAACTAGTTCTCAACAAACAAATAGAGCAAGAATATAGTGATAATATAAAAGGTTAACAAATTAGATAGCATAATGCATTAATAAACATAACAAATACGCCCATGGATAATAACTCATATATTTGCACGATTTCAATTGGACGAGAAAGGAGTATTTCTATTAATAAATGATCAGCAATAGTGAAAACATTACAGACTTTCGTGTCGGCATGGTTCAGAACCAAGAAACTAAGTTCCTTCCAGCTGGGCCTCCACCACTTCAATACTCCACCAAAGGCAAGCTCATAGAAGGGAGACAATGAGGTTCTCCATCAATAAGGGAAGAGCATGGGCGCTGAAAACTGTATTTAGACTTAAAGGACAAAGGGATCCAGACTCAAAATGAAGTAGTAATTTCTCCAGAGTAACTTTGCTCTCAAAGTTGAATTCTTTCTCCTCTTTTCCATATCTCAGAATTGGCCCATTTATAGCCTTGAAATGGAACTGAAGGGTCAAGTCAGAACGTTTCCAGTATATGGAAGGCCAAGGATCAGAGATCTCCTATTGTGACATGGAAACCCAACATTTAATTTTCATTTTTTGGCACAAATCCCAATGTACGCGGGCTATAGTGGAGCAACCTGTGTATACACATGCTGTATAGTAGGCAAGGTGTGTACATGTGGAAAAATTTGTATTTTTCTCTTTGGATTTATCAAACAGGGATGCTAATTCTGCATAGGGAAATGGAAAAAGTCCCTCTGTACAAGATTGCATAAGGTGAGGCAAATCTTTCTATAACAGTAGAAGAGCATGGGGAACATCATCTGCATAACCATCCAGAGAGTAAGTCAAAACAACTTTAGAAACATATGATAAAAGGGAAAGGGAAAGTTGGGAATTCTCCTTAAAGACAAGAATAAGTCTCTTTGACTTTATTCGAATAAGACAACAAAGATAGAGGTTGATGTCCATGGTTTCATACTCAGGTTCCCTTTCTTTTTTTTGTGTCGCGATCATGTGAGTGATTTAATTATTCTACTTAAAATAAGATTTTGACAAAGCCTACATCAAAAAATCATTTCAATGAATGTATATAGATGCAAGTAACCTCCAGTAAAAGGATTGTATAGGGATTATTTTCAAAAGTTTATTTCAAGTCATTGGACTTAAATAAAGGTAAGAAATTAAGTAAAGACTTTGGTATCTTTATGCCAATCCAACTTAAGTCATAGGTTATTTTGATTGGATTTTGAAGTAATAATAGGAACTATCTTGTCTTCCATGTTGTTTAACTTGTTCTTGTACATTAGGTATCTAGTCATGGTCGTGTTCTCAATGGGGCAAACACTGGTTTTTAGGAGGAGGGTGTATTGCAACCTTTAATTTTGAGATATAAGTTATAAAACACTTTTGGATTTGCTCTATCTTTCTCCATGGTTCTATAAATATGTTACAAACCCAAACTTCACAATCATTTAAGATAACAAGAGTGATGAGAGTCTCAAATAGGAGCTTATTATTATCTCATAGTTAAAGGTCCATTCATTTACAACTCTTTTCAAGTCCATAATAAGATTTCCACCCTCCATTTATCCTTTTGTTGATTCTATAGTTCAAGTTAAGTTTGTGATGAAAATCAGTGTTATAGTTTACTACCATATTTTCGAGGATTTTCCCAGAGCTAAGAATGTAGACTTCAAGAAAGATCCAGTTTCATTATGGTATTCAATGTTATGGAGGCATAAGGCCCCACACAATTTATATGAAGTAAAAAATGGATTCGTATCCTCTTTTAAGAAGATGATTCACAATTTTGCCTTGTCTAGTCTATCATTAAAAGTTGCATCCTTTCTGTCAGAGAAAAGAGTTTTTGAAACCATGGAATATTTAAGTTTCATTAGACTTTATGGATTTCAAGGGAAACTGTCTATGCTTCCATTTTATGTTTCTGATATACTTTTCCTTATTGAAGTATGCAAACTATACAATTATTGGGTGGATTTCTTCAACGAAAAAAGAAAAAAGCAATTCATCACATTTCCATGGAAAATTGAAGAACATTTCTCATTTAGATGATACACAACTCAATTTGATCAGTTCAATTTGAAAGAAGTTCATGCAATTCAGGATTTCGACCCTAAGGATTTGTTTTCAACACACATGTATTCAATCGAATATGGCTCATCATTTAGTAAATTTGTGCAACTAGAAGGAGGGGGAGATAATCAAAATCCTCATGAAGTATCTCTTGGAATCACCCAACATGATATTGAGGCATTGGTTAGCACCAATTAATACTATAAATAATGGGGGTTGAGAAACGACAAGTAAAAACATGGGTTCACCAAATGTGTCACAAAAGAGTACCTCAACAAAACAAAAAAACCCGAAATAATAGTTAGGAACAAACAAGGTTTTCCACTGGAAATTCAGACAATGGTGGAGATAAAAGCCCCACCAAAAAGACAGTTCAAAATTCTCACATTATTCATATACCTATAAAAATAAAAAGAGAAATTTAGAAACAAGGGCAGGAAGAACCTGAAGGGAGCGTTGCAGTTCTATAACTTGAGTTCGCCCTGAAGCTGAAACTAGTCCTGAAGACATGGAGGTTGATGACATAATAGGGGAGCCCATATGGGCCGAATGGAGGATGATCGAAAGAAGGACCATAACTAAAGAATTAGATTCCCAAGAGAGAGAGGTATTTGAGGATGAATCTATCACTTTGTACCACACGACCTATGATAAGAATACCAAAAAGTTGTTATTTAAAAAAGTAAACTTGAGAAATAAAAATGTTTTAGAAAAATGGAAATTAGAGATTGATTTCAAAGGGGTAAAACCCTTGAAGCAATTGGTGAAGCCTTAAAATATTCCATCGAAGAGATATAGAAGGATAATTTGATCCTAAAGGTAATAGTAAAAGAATTAGAAGAAGCTTTTCTTCCAAGACCTTTGTTTGTTGAACCCATTGCTACTATACAAACATTGTGCAGTCTTGAGGATGTACTAGAAACCAACACCAAGATGAAAGGTTCATCAAGTTTATTAATGGCTATAAAAATATATATATTGGAGATAACATTAAGAGAAGGATATCCTTGATCCTTAAAATATGGGAGTTAGTGACCAATCCAACCACTCTCTGAACAAGGATCCTACATTTTAAAGAATACCTCTAAAAAGATTTGGAAAATGATGAAATATTTTATAAAGAGATAGTGGAAACATTTTTGGCAAAGGTATTAAGTTAAAGTGATATACATAGGAGAGAAGAAAATTTTCCTTCCAAGACTTGTTGGTTAAAGATAATTAAATGTTTGCAGAAGATGTTATCTGAATGTGATGTTATAAATGCTAAAAGAGGGGATTTGTTTTTAAAATTTGTTGATTTGAATAAATAATTGGAGGGCCCACACTTAATTATGGATTGAATTCTTTTATCAAAAGATCAATTACAAGATAAATTGGATGCCTTCAAATTTTCTTGGGCCAACAAATTTAATGACTCAAATGAATATTATGAAGAAGAAGTGGAAAGGTGGTTAATTTGATACGTGAACAATAATGAATATATTGAAGACACACTCCATGAATTGATCCTTGATATTCAAGAGTTGGAAATGAGTTATTTGAAACCAAGACTAAACAATAAATATATTTTTTTCCCATGCGGGAGTATATTGAACAATGGTTAAGAAAATCCTTGGTTAAAATAACTGAAACATATCAACAATAAGATGGTGATGCAATTATGCCACCTCTAGCCCAGTAGCATCCTATTAAAGATACATCAACAAGTAGATAATAAGATCTTCCATCATATAAGTCAATTAGTCACTTTGTTTTTCTCTCACCTCTTTTTATTCCTCAATAAGTAGTCATTTCTCCTTTATTCTTTCAAACTTTGTGAAAACCAAAGGTCAATTATTGGCCCTTGACCAAGTTTTGGAGAATTTGGTCATATTTGACCACTTTTTGGGACTTCGACAGGCTGGTCAAAGATGAAGCACCCAGGCGAAGCAGAGATCGCGGGATCTCTCCCCCCTTTGCGAGATTTTTGGGTTTAGGGTTTATGTGACGGGTATGGGATGTTGGCCCATGGGTCTTACCCATGTTTAGGCCCCATTTGTAATGTATAAATAGATATCTAGGCGATGTAAGAACTACTAGATCTGGTAGAATTGGCTTAGTGCGGATCTAGAGGCTTTGTGCATATTGTGTGATAATACTTGCAGAACTAAGTGCAAGTGATTGTAAGAGGCTTTGTATGCAGACTGTACTGTGTAAGAAGGCTTTGTGTTATGACCTAACTCAAGGAAGGAGGATCTAGCGAGGTGCACATAGATCTCCTGTCCTATGCGGAGTAGGATTTGTGGCTATGTGCATGTAAGAAGATTGGAAGAAGATAATATAGAAGAAGAAGAGTTGGTGGACACAGCCCCACACTGGGGTGAACCACATATATCCTGTGTTATGGTTACTTTGTGCTGTATTTATTGTATTTTCTTAGTGCTTTAACTTTTATGTATGTTAGATGATTCTAATATAGTAGCTTAGTTCTTATGATGTGAATGAATGTTAGATTTTCTTTAATGCTATGTGTTGAATGGATAAATGTGTTAGATTTGGGTGAATACTGCGTTGTTCTGTAATTAGGGTTTTGAAATATGATGTGAATAAGGGTAAAAGCTAATGAATGTTAATTGCTAAGTGCTTTGTTAAGCATTGTGATCATAGATCTGTGTCCCAGCTAGGCTATAGACACTTGAGTCCTACAACCACCCCTGCCTCTACCTAGGGTGAGACTTCACCTGCTTCACAGGTGTTGTCGAAAGGGCCATTAGTTAGGGTTTTTTTGGTGTGCTATTGAAGTGTTGAACCCTGGTTCTGCCCCTGTGCCAACAAATGGTTCCATTGTCGGGACCTGAAACTGTGATTGTTGGGAACTGAGGAAAAGAGAAAGATCTGTTTGTAGATTTGCTGCTATGGTGCGCAATATTCTACTTGACTTGTGAAGCTTTGTGCTAAGAAGATAAGTCTGATCTAAAGAAAAGAGGTAAGATATTAAAGATTGGTGCTCTGATAAAGGTAAGATAAGTGAAAATGTTCATTTCAAAAGAATGGATCTAGGTATGGTTGATAGATTTTGTCCTAGTCCGAAAACTAGGGCACAACTCGAAGAAAGAAGATATGGTATGAATAGATCTGATAGAAATAGTGAAATATATGTTATTCCTATGCATAGAAAGAATCGTTGGGCTAACAAGTGGATGTAGGATCCTAGAAATAATTTTTTGCAGGTCCATCACTGTGATCCTAGTGTGAAGTACAGGAAAGGTTGGGGATCGTTTAAGAGAAAGAGAGGATTGACTCTTTGTTACACTTGCAAACAATTAGGACATCTTGCTAAGGAATGCCCTGGTAGAGGTCCTATTTGCCTTTGTTGTAAATCTATTGGACATCAAGTTTTGGATTGCCCTCGAATGATTGATAAAGTTGAAAAGATGAACATGAGACAAGAAAACCCTGAGGAAGGTCAAGAGACTAAGAATATGCTAAAGAACCAAAAATAATCAAAGGCTATACTATTACAGATGACAGAAACACTGAATGATCACAGAGACATCAATCTACCAGAGATCTTAAAAGGGAAAGAGTGCATAGAAACAAGAATAGGAGACTTTGGCATAGACTGTGTTCTGGATGAGGAAACACAGGTGAATATCATGACATAAAATACTTGGGAAATTTTGGGAAAGCCTGTTATGGTTCCTTCATTGGGAGAAATAGGATTATTTAAAGGAAAGCTAATAACCTTATGTGGAAGACTTACCCATATACCTATGAGTGCTCATGGAACTTCGACAGAAAAATAATTCAAGGTCATTAAGTTTGTTGAGAACAATGCCCCCTTTTCACTTTTTCTAGGAAGGACCTGGATTGAGAAAGATCAGATCTGAAGGAAAGAAGAAGAGGAAGATCTAGAACAGAAAAATAAAGAATTAATAAATTTCATGGCTAGGAGAATAGCACGCTTAATAGAAGAATAAGAGGACAAGTCGAAACAACTGAGGGTCAGAGACCTAGATGTCAAAGTTGAAAGAATGCAAGAAGACTTAAAGAACCTATCCATGCAGGAGAGTAGATCACCTACTCTAGAAACAATAAGAGAATAAGTATTATCCTCGAACCTTGTGAAAGATCCTCAATAGTGTGAAGTTACTATGCCAAGAGGAGATAAGAACAAGAATGTAAAGATGAATCCAGAGATGCAGATCATAGGAAAGAAAGCTAGAAAGCTAAGTAAGAAGAAAGCAAAGCTAGAAAAATTGCAAGAGGTTCCAGAGAGGACTTCAAAGAAGGAAGGCTTGCAGAACTTGAACCTTTCCAGAATAGCATAACAACACAGATTGACACTTCACCACGACAAAGAAATATGACCGTTGGAGGTGTCCCGACCGTTAGAATGACGCTCCAGAACGGCTAGAAACATAGTTATTACCGGAACGTTCACCATTGGACCGTTGGGACCGCACCATAACAAATGAAATTGCATTGATGGAGGTGTTCCTACCCATTGGAGGAGTTAGCTACGATGTTGTCTATTTAACCCGTCGAATGTTTTACTGTGGACACTTTTTCCAATTGTGATTATCCGAGCTCATAGAGAACTAATCGCTTTCATGCAATGCTTATTGTGACCTCGCCATCTGTTATGCTACCTTGATTATTTGTTCATCGACCCGAGATATTTGATATCGAGAGTGTATGTTGGGTGACCTTAGTGCAGTAGAGAAATCCGTCGAAGATATTCTCATAGACCTCATGGTTGAGAATTTCATGTCCACAAGCGTTCAAGCATCATCGACGAGAGGAGTGCAATCATCCCCATCGACTGCACGTCGATCTGGGCCATCCTGAGTTGCGACAGAGAAGAGAATCAAGCACCGTGATGACATGGAAAACACGAAGCTCATCCCGTCAATCCTTCCTGACTATATCTCACCTCTGGTTGGCGTGGTTAGTCATGACAATGTCCAGAGGGACTTCGACTATACACTGATCACTGCGTACCTCTCGAAGGGGATATGCGCAGTTGGATCATAGTTAGGATAGATTATGATGCTGAAGATTAGTGATTACAACTTAGGAGACTGCAAAAACTATGGAATGCTTGCACCACACAAATATTTGACCAAGAAAATGGGGAAGAAGTCGAATATAATCCCCCAGCCATGGACTATGGACATCTCTAGGTCCACGATCCTCAATGTGATGAAGTTACCACACTTCTGCAGACATCATGAGGTTAACATGTGTGTTAAAATACTAATGTCATGCTACCATGGTTGTTACCTATGGTTGGATAGGCGCATCACTGTAGATTTGACGATGATCCACCGGATCACCAGATTGAGAATGCAAGGACTAGACCCACATGAGTTTTACCCAGGGAAGGCTACAGATCGCACCCCGACGCAGTGAATTAAAGACACATATGGTGATGTGGAGAAAGGGAAGTGGGGCTACAAGGTAGCCTCCATCCATAATGGTGCAGTGTGCCTAGCCTTCCAGTTGATCGCTGGTAAGCTCGTTAGGAAGAACATGCCAACCCAGGTCACGGGGTTTGTCGTCGACCTTGCAAGAAAATGCATTGAAGGGATGCAAATTAACTGGGCGAGCTACCTCATCAACCAGTTAGATAAATACTATCGCGAAGCTCAGGATGAGGGATATGAGTTCCATTTCAGTTGGTTGCTGATTCTCATTGCCTTCATTGCTTGGGAGATGGAGGAAGGTGCGACCTTCCTTGAAATTGAGTCGTCTGAACCACTAGCTGCGAAGTTCACTACATTATGGTATTCGAGCGACATGGAAAAGAAATGGCAGTAAAATGCAGTGTTCCACACCTATTATCTACATATGAAGAGGGCCATTGAATCCTTCCCTCGCATGACGCCGAACACCCTTCATAGGTTCAGGCCAATAACAAAGTTCCGTGCAGACAGGCACTTCATCTATATCACTGTGCGCTGAGATGAACACAAAGAAGAGATCCATTCCTATTACAAAGTCAACGAGGAAGATATGGAGGAAATCACCAAGGAGTGGCCTACAAAATTCCTCATACTAGTAGAACAGACAAAACTCTCTGAACCCGACCTCATTGGAAGTCCTGTAGTCACTCGTGAAGAGTATGATGGGCCTAGAAACAACAAGAAGAAAAAGAAGGAATAGGTATAGGAACTTAACAACGCATCAAAGGAAACTACACAAGATTCACCAGGAGAGGGAGAAGGTGACAAAGTAGACAAAGAAGAGAATGAAGGGGAAGAAGACAAGCAGAAATAGGGCGAAGTAACATCGCCTAAATATCCCTTGACAAAGACAAAGACATCCAAGAAAAGAAAGGTTTCTCCAAAGAAACCATCAGTGCAGAAGAAGTCACGAGCCACTAAAACTCCATTTCAGACTGTACTCACAGTGGATGACATTGAACTTATCATCGTAGCTGTATCAGATACCTCGGAGGACATTTTGCAATGAAGCGAAGCCAAACAAGAGACAATGTTTGACAAGATCGAAGTAGAGCTCAAAGGGGTACAACATGCTCTCTATTTGAGCTTCCCAGTGTCTACTGCACCACCATTAGAAGGAACAGAGTTGGGAGATGAACCTGCCCAGCTACCCAGAATAGAAGATGTGACAGAGGCTTGCCTTCATCGAGCCCAGGAACAGGCCACAGAGGCATTGAAGAAAGCAAAGGAGAAAGCCCTAGAGCAACGTCGGGTTGCACAACAAGAGAAATATGACCTCCAGGTGAAGTTTGAAGAGGACATAGCACATATTCAAAGGTAAAAAGGACAACTACTCATGGATCAGATGAGAGTCAAGGAGGCAGTCACCAGAGAACTTCTCTCTTTGTCGGGCCTCACACAGATAAAATAAGACATAGTGGAGAATCAAGTGGAGAAGCTCTCTGAAGCTATTCAACATATTCAAGTGAGAATCGTAGAACTGGAATTGCAAGCAGTGCCAAGAACTCCGCAGGAAGTGCGAGATCAGAGGGAAGAAATTTCTTGGAGCATAGTCAAGTGAATCAAGGCATTGGCCTTAGAATGCAAAAAGGTCAATAGTCGAAGTGCGCATACCTATGAGAGCCTTGCAGAGGACCCAAAACTAAGGACATTGGAGTCACAACTCTAGGAGGAAAAGAAACAAGCAACGACGGTACAAGCACAGTTGAAGCCACTGTCACTAGTCGAGAGGATGAAAAGTTCACAAGAACAACGCGTAGTTCAGCATCAGGTCCATTCCATTCAGAGTAAAGTCATGGAAGTGACCCAGAGGCTCCAACCAGTGCAGGATGAAGCTTGCACACTTTTTGAGGAGATTGAGGGACAAGGTGCACAACTAGAACAAGTGGTCACCAAGGTGGAACAACGATTGGAAGGACCAGTGACCGAGAAAGTTATTCAGGAGTTTTTCGAGAAGGAGGCTCTGGCGAGGCAGCAGGTCAAAGCAGCTCAAGCCAAGCTCAATGCCTTTGAAGCAGAGTTGTCCAGATCAGAGTGACTCAGGGTGAGTCACATGTGAGTGTTGGGGGCTTGTTGTCTCTTAACCAAGTTTTGAAGACTTTGGTCATATTTGACCACTTTTTGGGACTTCGACAGGCTGGTCGAAGACGAAGCACCCAAGCGAAGAGGAGATCGCAGGATCTTGCCCCCACTTTATGGGATTTTTGGGTTTAGGGTTTATGTAACGGGTATGGGATGTTGGACCATGGGTCTTACCCATGTTTGGGCCCCATTTGTAATGTATAAATAGATATCTAGGCGATGTAAGAACTACTAGATCTGGTAGAATAAACTTAGTGCGGATCTAAAGGCTTTGTGGATACTGTGTGATAAGACTTGCAAAGCTAAGTGCAAGTGATTGTAAGAGGATTTGTATGAAAATTGTACTGTGTAAGAAGGCTTTGTGCTATGACCTAACTCGGGGAAGGAGGATTTGGCGAGGTGCACGTAGATATCCTGTCCTATGTGGAGTAGGATTTGTGGCTCTGTGCATGTAAGAAGATTGGAAGAAGATAATACAAAAGAAGAAGAGTTGATGGACGTAGCCCCACACTGGAGTGAACCACGTATATCCTGTGTTATGGTTTCTTTGTGCTGTATTTCTTGTATTTTCTTAGTGCTGTAACTTTTATGTATGTTAGATGCATCTGATATAGTAGCTTAGTGATTATGATGTGAACAAATGTTAGATCTGCTTTAATGCTATGTGTTTAATGGATAATTGTGTTATATCTAGGTGAATATTGCATTGTTTTGTAATTAGGGTTTTGACCTGCGATGTGAATAAAGGTAAAAGCTAACGAATGTTAATTGCTAAGTGTTATGTTAAGCATTGTGATCACATATATGTGTCCCAACTAGGTTGTAGACACTTGAGTCCTACAAACACCCCTTCCTATACCTCGGGTGAGACTTCACCTACTTCACAGGTGTTGCCAAAAGGGATGGTAGTTAGGGTTTTGTTGGTGCATTGTTGAAGCGTTGAACCCTGGTTCTGCCCCTGTGCCAACACCGACCTTTTTTCCTTCCATGTCTTTATTTTTTTTCATGGTCCGTGAGAGCCAAATTCCAATCCTCTTTGAAGGACAAATGCTATTTAATTTTCTTTATGAACTCTACAAACATTATTATTTTTTAAAAGACATCTATTATTTTTGAGGTTCCCAGAGAACTACTCGAGACATTACATTAGTGATTTCTCAAAATTTCAATTTTAACCATGAGATTTCAAATGTGTCTCTATCAAAATATTTTTGGATCTTAATGCAATTATCATTTAAAGTTCTCTACAATATGTGGTCCTTGTATTATTTCATTTTTCTAAATAATGTGTCTTACTTTACTAAATACTATGATGGTATTGTCATTGTGTGAAACTATTTACTCTCTTGGTTTATAATCTTGTGTTATAGTGTGAATATTTACTTTTCTGGGAGATGCCTAGTCCTTTCTTAGGTATTCTCTGCATGTGACAAGAATAAGTCTGGTCCTCTCACATTCCCTCTTTATATCCTTGTATATAATTTAAACATAGAGGAGTACTACCGCTCTAAAAGTGAAGAGGGATTTATCCTTCTGATGTTGTCTTAAAATACCTTTAAACAATCTTTCATATCAATATTTTTGGCGACCATTCTGGGGGAAATACAAAAGGATGGTTTCATAGACCATAAATTTGAATGACTCAACCAGAGGCCAACCAACCCCAAATACAAGTTGGACTTAGAGATCAAGGAAGTATTCTGCACCAGTTGTATGACCTAGTCATAACAACAACAAGAAGTCATGAATAACTTGAAAGAACGTGGGAATCTGTGATACCCCACGACTTGAACTTTTGATTATTATTACTATTATTATTTTTATTTAGAATTTTAATTAATCTTCCAAAAGACAATTTGGCCGATTGACCAAATCTGAATTGTAAAACCTTATTATTTTATGAAAATAAACACATGTGGAAAGAGGGGCACAGGTTGAAGAAACTATTAAAGAGTGTAACATCCCGCTCTTGTGCACTGAGAGAGCTTATTCTTTGAGGACACTTTCTCGCAAGTGATCCAGATTTTATGCTATTAAAACATTGATTTTGATTATGAGGCATTATGGGTTGGTGACATGTTGTTTTACTGCATTGACATAGACAAGTGCTATTGAATCGGTTTTACTGAGTGTGCAGGATTTTGGACCTCGAGGATGCAGAGGCATTGATGGAACCCCTTGGACTCTGGATCGAGTCGGGGAGTGTAACATTGGGGTTTGATGGTTTGATTGTGATATTAGTGCATCTGATTAGATGATATGATTATGGATATATTTCTGACATGATTTGTTGATGATGCAGGCTGACGATAGCTTGCCGACCAGACTCACATGTGGAGTAGAGGGGTCACTCACGACTACTAGAGATGTTGAGGGAGAAGTGTGGACAACAACCCTGCCACAGCCTACTAGCACTCCTGCCGTGGCTCGAACTGTAGGTTAACGTTTACCTAGTTTGAGAGGAGCCACGATGCCAGGAGGGTAGACTATGAGAGTCACTCACGATGATTCTAAGGGGCACGCAATAAGGTGGGGGCCTTATTCCTTAGAGGCCCTTTGTCTCCCACAAGTTCACCTGGCGGAGTATTGACTCTAGGGTTTTTTGATGTCTACCAAGTCAGTCAAGAGGCGAGTGGTACCCTTGGAGCACGTGGTGCGTCCTGAAGGGCACATCGCACAAGAAAAATGGAAAGAGGCGAGTGGGACCCTTGGAGCACGTAGTGCGTCCTGAAGGGCACGCCGTGCAAGGGAAACAAATTGAGGCGAGTGGCACCCTTGGAGCACCTAGTGTGTCCTGAAGGGCATGTCGTGTTATTGATGATAAATGAATGAACCTAGATGGACTTAGGATGAATAACGTGTTAATAATTTTTAAAAACAAATTCCCTAATAAAATGTCGCCCAACACGAAAATTTAAGGTCTAGGT
>CBVK0100683055.1:0-13561 GCA_900067695.1 Picea abies
AGGAGCCTAATTTTGTATATGTAATTATGCATATCATTAATAAAATATAAACATCATTGCGTGTAGACTGACCACGAAGAAAGATTGATGGGGGACTAATCTTCCACAAGGTTGGGTAAGGGAGGAGGCTAAGTGTGTGGGCATAGGGGCTAAGATTAGTGGCTTAAGTCCTTGAGAATAATAATTTATTATTATTCTAAAGATGTGTGAAAGACATGTTTTTATCCTAAGTCCTCGGAGAGGCAACGTGTGAAAAAGCGAACGCATGTAGCTCCAAGGAGACAAGTGTCGACATGGGCGCATGCAACTAAAGATGAAGAGTTAACTCGTGTTGGGGGTTCGTTCTCCATTATGGCATCCACTATCTATCCTGTTTTTCATTTGCATCTGATCTCTGCATACCCTCACGCAGCTATGAAACCAGAAAACCATGAAGCTGACCTGTGATGATTTCCTAAGAAGTCAGCGCATCCTCCGTCTAGACAGTTTTTCCTCCACGTTGATTCCTTGTCATGCACCCTAAAACCAGTGGCAAACTTGTGGACTAAGTCCTATCTCCTATGAAGTCCGAGCACCCTGTAAATGACTAAACTGTGTTGTGTCTTAGTGTGGAATGTTGTCATTTTTGGATGTCCATACCCAAATTCATGTTCTTGTTGTCATCGTGAGTTAACCGAATTGTTATTGTCGTTGTTGTTGTCCTCACCTTGCAGGAATTGAGTTGAAACTGGTTGAATAAGCGGGTTGTTTAGCCCATGGTAGAAGAGGCAGGATGTCAGGCCTGTGAGCAGCTCTCTCCATGTGAGAGATTTTATTGGGAAGTGGTTTTCTCCTAGAGAGATTCCAACACCAGCTACGGAGCTCTGAAAATTCTTGATACGGCCTGTTGCCGAGACCCTGAGAGGGAGTTGAAGTAGTTGATGGACTGTGTGACAATGAAGGTTTATACTCCCGGATGGAACAGGCATGTGGGGAATGAGAGTCCGTGAGTAGTGGGCGTAAGACGGCTCCTGGAGAGAATCCTTCTAGTTGCACTATGCAGTTTCATGTAACCTCAGCCTAGTCTAGTAATCCCTTGCCTTGGGTGGAGCTTAGTCCCATCTCGGGGGTGACCCACTGCTGAGTGTGATGAGAAACGTGGTCTATGGATAGGAGGTTCATGGAAGGTATGCACGTAGTTTGTGGTATTACTCCAATTGAAAAGATAAGTATCAGTCTGTGCTTAATTTATATATTATGCATGTATGTGATGATTGAATGTTATCATGTATTTCGTTGCGTATATGAACTACTATTAATTCCATTGATTCTATATGGTAGAAGTAATTTTGTGATTATTGTGATTAAGTGTTTTATTTCTATTAAAATGCATATATTATATAAGTGTATATTCCGCAGTGGTAGCATTACCCGGTCTCTATGTTGGTCGGGGATGCTACAATTTGGTATCAGAACTAAGTGAAGGGTCTGAGTAGTGGCGTTTCCTAGGATGGTTGGTGGTCGGGGACGTTACAAATTGGTATCAAAGATTTAAAGGCTAAGTTAAAGTTTTGATAGTGACATTGCTCAACCTGTTGGTGGTTGGGATGTTACACATCGGCTGCTAGTGAATAAAGAAAAGTGTGAGTTTTCTAAGCAATCCTTGGTGTACTTGAGCATGTGATTGGTGGAGGTGAGTTGAACATTGATTATACAAAAATAGAGGCCATCCTTAAATGGTTCCCACCTACTAATGTCAAAAAAATTAGGAGTTTTGTGGGATCTTCCCAATATTCAAGAAATTTCATAACATCATTTTCAATTGTGGAAACACCACTTCATGCTATAACAACCATTGGAAGGAGTTTCAAGTGGAGTAAGAATTAGCATAAATCATTTTAGGAATTGAAGAAAAATATTAGTCAAGCCTCGATCCTAACACTACCTAACTTCAATAATTCATTTGAAGTGGACACATATGCTAGTGGTATGCTATGGATCAATTTTAATGCAAGTGGGGAGGTTGTTCTTCTATCATTTGAAGCTCTTCTATGGAGCAACGCTAAACCACCTTACACATGATAAGGAACACAATGATTCAATGTAGGTAGAGAATAAGTGGAAGCACTATTTATTAGGAGAGGATACTTCCATCCATGCTTCAACCAATAGCCTTTGCAATACTTACATACTCAAACTAAACTCCAAAAAGCAAGAAACTATAGATGGATAAGATTTCTACAATAGTTTCATCTAGTGATTAATATATGAAGGGAACTTCCAACAACTTGGCTGATCTGTTATCATGGACACCAACACCAAACATCAAAGAAATGGGATCCAATATTCACATGGAACCATTAACCCATGAAAGATACCAAGAGGAGTATGTAGAAGATGAGGACTTCAATGGTGTGTGTCAATAGTTGCAAGGTAAATAGGAACAAGCTAAGGTCGATTACCATATCCAATATGGATCACTATTGAATATGGGGAAGCTTTGTGTACCAAAGGAAGGAGCACAATTGATAAGGGAGGCTCATACCTCCAAATTTGTTGGAAATTTTAGTATTGGGAAGACTGTGGTTAACTTGCAGAGGGATTCTTATTGGTCGAAGATGTAGGAAGAAGTAGCTAGGTTTATTAGAGGTTGTATATTGTGTTGTTTTAATAGGCCTAATAATAGGAAGAAAGAACTATACAGTGCACTTTTGCTTCCTACAAGGCCATGCAAACGTATATCCAGAGACATTTTTGGGGGTTTTCTAAGGATAAGAAAAGGGAATGACTACATAGATGTGGTAGTCAACATATTAAGTAAGATGTGTGTTCTAGTGAGTTGTAAGAATACCATAAAAAATAAGAAGTTGTAATCTCATTCTTTGAAATGGTCTGGGTGCACTTTGGGGGTTCTAAGGAGTATCCATTTTTAATATAGGGATACTAGATTTCTTAGTATATTTTTTACTTCATTGTGGGAGAAGTTGGATACTAAATTGAAGAGATCCATTGCCTTCCACTCACACACTCATGGGAAAAAGGAGGTAGTGAATACCACTTTGGTTCAACATTTGAAAGGCTACAATCAGAAACACCCAAGAACCTGGGATGAAAATTTGGTGTACATACAATATTCCTAAAAGGGATATTCACACTTCCATTAGTAACTCCCCTTTTGAAATCTCTTTTGGATATTTTCTACCATCACTAATGGAAATTGTATATGGATAACCTAAAGCACAGTGCATCAGCCTCAAGTGATGCCTTGAGAAGAGAAGTTCATAGATAAGATTTGGTATATATATATATATATATATATATATATATATATATATATATATATATATATATATATATATATATATATATATATATATATATGAGAAGCTAAAGAAATCTAAGGAGAAGTACAAGGTTAGGAATGATCAACACATGGTTGAAAGGACATTCCAAGTAGGAGATAGATCTTGGTTGCACCTTAATAAGGAAAGTTTACAGAGACTAGGAAATAAAATAAAGGCTCTAAGATATGGTCTTTCTTAGGTAATTGAGAAGGTGAGAATCAATGCTTACATACTCATTTTTACACCTTATATGCTCATTTACTCATTAGTAAATATAGATTATTAAAACTCTATGAGCCATCCATGCTCAATGAGGATGAAGAGGACAAAGTCTTACACTCCATAAAAGTTTTGGCACCAAATGCACATGAATAATTACAAGAGGATAATATATATAGAAGAAGATTTCATTGACCATGGGGTGTCAACAAGAACTGTGGTAGGTGGGAGAAGGGACAACTATAGCCGAGGCCAAATGATACCTCAAGGAGAAGGCTAAGGAATTGCTTCCTCGTCTTCTTAAAATATAAAAATTTTAAAGATCAAAATCCTCCTAATATGTGGAGGGATGATCCAACATGGATCTACATAGTTACCATATGAATTTATTAATGTTATGGAATAAGAAAGATAGAAACTTAGAAGGGTTAATTTGGGCAAGATCCTAAAATCTGCACTAATAGACCATAATTGAAAATCCTCCTATTCTAGGTTAAAGAGTTGAAATTTTTGGGTATCTATCCTCAAGGACATATACCGTATAGGTCCTCATCACATTCCATGGGTCTATATCATTCCGATAATGGTTCATTTTTTTCAAATAGAGTTTGCATACAAAAATTATGACCTTGGTAAGGTAATAGTCCATTTTTTCCCTACAAGTCCAAGCGGAAGCCATGTCATCTCACCATGATTCTCTTGTGTGGAGTTAGTAACATATGGGAATCCACTAGAGACTTCTAAAAGCATTGTGAGAATAAAAAACCCTAATGACAGAGAAAGGGTATTAAAACCCTAGACAAAAGAAGGGGAAAGGGTACAAATCCTATTGTAGAGATTTGGTGCTCTATACCAAAGAAATGACCAAGAGGAGTAGAGAGATCATAAAGCATAGGAGAAAAAACATTTTGTAGGGGATTGTAGCACACCATAGTGTCTCATAGCTCTAAAAAAATCTTTATGATCTACGTAATTTTCATTGTACTCTCGATATATTAAGAAGAAAGGCACAACGCTAGATATTATTGTTGGGTTTCCCCACTTCATGTTTCCTAGGGTATATCTTGTGTTTATGGTGTTCAATTGTATGTCTTTTCTATTGTAGTTTCCTTTATTATTTCTTATTAGTTTATTTATGATGTGTTTGTGTTCCTGTTAAATCACTAAAAATTACAAAAATAATAGTTGCACCATCAAGCATATTTATATCAAATTTGATCTTATTTTTACTATTTAGTTGAGAAACCGATTTACCTGATGAAATTAGTTGAAGTAGATATTTTATGTTCATTTTAACTGTTGCCAATAGTTTGAGGAAGGTTTGTTGTTTCTGTGTGTACGGGTATGTAATCTTGAATAAGAACGAGGACAGTTGGAGTGAGGACAATCGACAAGGATCATCTCCAATCAATCATTTGAACCGAGTAAGACCTCTTTTAACTAACTAGTAGTTATTGAAAGATCATCATAGGATATTTTTGGGAAAGACCTACATTGTTCTTTGAAATTTTCTCTATTATGGTCAACCCTAGCCATAGGATCTTTTAGAATCCACAACAGTCTCAAGGAAATATTTTTTCCCTTAAGTATGACCAGGAGGAAACTAGTTGGTGCCATGAGAGTTGGCAATGGCAAGGAAATTTGGAGCTGATGGATGGAGCCTTGCTAGAATTGAAGATATTACCTACTAGTCAAGTATAATTGCATTGTTATCCAGATTGTAACGTATTTCCAATTTTGGTTTTGTACATATTTGGTTAGATATGCTTAATGTTTCCCACAAGCGAGTTAATGACTCTGCTTTATTTTATTAACCCATGTTGGTAATTGTTTGTATTGTCATGCCAATGACATTGAAAACGTTGATTCTCTATAGTAGGAAATTTGTTTCCTAGAAGAGGATCTTTGAATCTAGGTGAAGGGAAAAGAGCTAACTTAACCAGAATTATATTTTTTTCTCATCATTTTCTCTCAATTCTAGAGTATTTAGGAGAATTTGTGGTGTTTAATTTATATTTTTCTAACTCTTACTATGGAATTTCACCTTGAATGTATGGTTTAATAGCTTGGGCTTGCTTAGAATGTATGAGCATAAAATTGCTTGTTCATTTACTATTGAACCTTATCAAGAAAGTCATCTTAATGTTATTAATGAATATGGGCATGTGAAATAGTTGCATTGTTTTCTTGTAAGGAAGCAGTTTGCACTAGAGTAGAGTCCTCTCATGGTTTTTGTTGAATTTTATGAGTAAGCATGAATTCTTGCTAGCCATTGTTTATTAGTACTTCATAGGCTAGAATTTAAGTGATGATTTTGTTGTCTTAACTCTCATCTGGTAGAAACATCAGTTGTGTTGTTAAATCTCTAAATGATCATTGCCAAGATTGTGAAACAATGGGCACCTATAGAGTACAGCTTCATGGACACCAATACTCAGTTGGTAATGACTATAACAATTTGAATGGGCTAAGGTAAAGCATTGTCTTCATCGGCATCCAAATTCCGTGTCAATATTTCTTTATGCAAATCAATTTGATGTCTGAGGAGTGTTTGTTTAAATGATTTTAATTACTTGGTGGATATATCCTTATGAAAATCGATTTGGTATTTAGAAAGTGTTTGTTTAAATCAATTTCTAGATTTTATTAAACATGCCCACATCATGGTTTCTAAATGTTGGGCATTTTTAGACATGCTCACAACCTAGTTTCTAAATGTTGGGCATTCCTAAAAATTCCCACAGTCTGGTTTCTAAATGTTGGGTGTTTTTAAACATGCTCATAGTCTGGTTTCTAAATGCTATGCATTCTTAAAATGCACATAGCCTAGTTTCTAAATGTTGGGTATTTTTAAACATTTCCACGATCCAGTTTCTAAATGTTGGGTGTTTTTAAGCAGGCCCACAATGTGATTTTAATGGCTAGTCATTTTTAAACATGCCAGATTTTGATTTCTAATTGTTGGGTGTTTTAAGCATCACTTTAGAAGAGACAGAAAAAACAACCTCAAGCCAACATCCTCTCTCTCAATAGTGACATTTCCATAAATAAAAATGTTCATTCTCATCAAGACACGTGGTAACCCTAAGGGCTACGCAGTAATGAGAATAAATCTCATGCCAACTTGATTTACATTTTTACATAAAAATGTTATATAAAAAATGTGTTTGACAAAATTCCTCAACCAGAATATACTTATATAACAATATCAAATGTGAATATACTTATATAACAATGTCAAATGTTTGTTGATATACAATATATCTAAGTTGTTCTTATTAATGACTTATTTATAGTTTCTTCATGCCCAATGTGTCCTTGCAGAAATCATAGCTATTGCGGGCACTTTCATTATGGACTCTAGAAATCATGCCAATCTTTCACTACATGTTTTGATAGAGAACCATTAGGCTTCTATTAATTGCATTGGGTTGGCATCATAACCCAATGAAATCTCCACAAAGTAATGATGGGTATTGGCTTTGTTAGTCTATATGTAATTTACCTTGTCTTAAATAACTAAAAAAATGTATACGCATCCATGGATCTTAGCGAGCCATACCTCAACGATGGAGAATTCATGAGAGGGTGGGCCCTTAAACTATGCTTCCTCTACCTATGTGTGGGAGTTTATTATCTCATTGGGCACAATTTTTCTTTCAAAAAGGGCCAGTGATCTCACTTCATGTTAGAGGAGCCCTTTAGTGGCAGAATATTCTTGTGTTTATTTTTATTTGTATTTAGATTTCTTCTTTTCGAAAATCATTGTGGTGTTTTTGGAGTAAAACTCCATAAATGAAAAATTCAAGAATGAAATATCTATGGGCATGCATTTTCGAATTTAATTTCTTCTTCGAAGATCGATTTGATCATGGAAAATCGCTTCCCTTGCGGACATTGGTTTCAGAGTTTAATTTATCTTTCAAATTGCTCTGAGGATGTGTAATTCCAAGTGATCAATTGCTAAGTCAATATAGTTGTTTGCAAACACAATTATTCTGTATGTTGTTGAAATCTTCCCTAAAAGTACCTTGTGTGATTCTTTGTAGAAGAATGAGTTTGTGATGGTTAAAATATAATTTCCCTTAATCTTATTAAAAAAAAAAATAGAACTCTTTGATATATGAAGTGAAACTTAAAGAAAAAATTGTTGATATCCATCAAATGAGATACACACAGCTTAGAAAATGACAATTTCTTATAAGTAGAATACAAGTTAAATGTTCCTTGTAGCCATGGATATATTATTGCTATTATATTTATGGGAAGAGTTAATTGAACTTAAACTTTGAATCCCATAGTCAAAGATATATTTGTGTTGTTGTATTCATGTGCATAGTTGATTGAACTAGAAATTGGACCCAAAGAGTATAAATAGACCACATTAATTTTAAAGTGTTAAATTTTTCCAGAGTCACATTAATGTGATCCAGTAACTTACACATGGTAAAATAACATATCAATTGCCAACAAGAGCATGAGTTTGGAGATTTGGTTATATGACATTGTAACAAGTTCTTGTATCATCTATTTGAGAAATCTTCCCCTAGCAAACATAGGTGGTGCCTAGAGAATGAATTCATTTGTTGATATATAGAAGCATTAGTGTTCTTCAATTTATAATTTGAAGTATGCTCTAGTATTTTAGTTCATGTTTATTGAATTGAATTTTAGGTGGCATTATATACATAATTATTTTGTTTTAAAAAAAAATGGTTCCTTCTTGAGTCAAAGTTGACTCTTATTTCTAGGTTAAGTTCACATAATGCCTTTGGGCACTAAAAATTGGTGTGGCATATGATTAAATAAGCACAAATAGGTACCATTGAGTTGTTTCCATCCTTGAGAACTCTAACAATGAAGCCATTCATTTGCATCTTCAAACCATCAAAACCCACATGAAAGAGGTGTCCACTAGAGAAAGAGGTGAAGGCATATTATTTATGGAAAAGCATACCTCTCACACCATATATCTCAATTGAAATGTGAAGACAAGGTAAGAACATTGATTTGCAGTTAAGGCCAAGACCACATCACTGCAGTGATAGAAGCATTCAATCACATAATTGATGAAAACCATTCAATCACCTTAGGGTTAGATTCATCAAAAATCACAAGTAGAAAAAGGAAATTGATAATGAAAGGGATAAATAACTTATTAAGGGGATAAATCAGTACCTAAAAATCCCTTTTTCGTGATAGAAAATACCAAATTCGATAGTGATGAGGTTGGATTTAATAGGTTTTCTTAAATGCAAAGCTAGTATGGAGAATATGAAGAGGTCTTCAAGTAGCAAGATAAGATATTGGATGCATTTATGTCTGATAATGTTGGCCCTCACCATGCTTTATCCAATGTTATCAGAGAGAAAATCTGAAATCAAATGTTATAGTTCCTTCATAGGAATGACCCCTTCCCCCACCAAATAATGGAATTATTGATGTTTATAAAAATGTGGTTAAGTTGCTTAGTCAATACACTACTACTAAACTACTAAATCCTTTGAAGGTTGTTCCATATCTTCCTCTTTCTAGAAGTTTTTCTAGGAGTAGGTATTATATCTCACAAATCAAAAGAAATGGTCAACAAATGCAATGCACCAAAACTCATATTTTTCATTTGATCTAAATGTAAATATAGCTCAACAATTCCACATCCTTGCCCTACTTCCACAACCTTAGGGAGGACATCAATAAAAATAAATGATTTCATTTTTCATTATAGCAATCCTCTAAAGTCACCATCCTTCTTCGAACCTTTTGTTGCCTCTCAGCTAGTCACATATCTACAAAGTACTTACAGGAAATGGGAAGTTTCCATTATTTGAAGGGTCATTCAGTAATCTTAGAAGCAGAGCTCTACATCTCAAAATAACAGTACCTCATGTCTTGGATAATGCAATGATACATCCACCTTCGCCCGAATTCTAACAAGTTTAAAAGTGTATTGAGGTGTATAAATATGTAAAATACCAAAAGGAAATATGCAAAGAAGTAGCACAATTATTACCAAAATAGTTAACAGAAAGAGATGAAACAATAAGCAAAATGACAATATAGATCCAAAATATGATACCTTTGTTATCCTGAGAACAATGTTCACTTGCCTCTTCAAGGGGGAAACCTACAAAAGAGCAGAGCTCGAGTAAAAATGATTCAACCAAACAAGTTTTTCCTTGCTTTCTACCCCTATATATATTATTTCTATCTTCTTGAGAACATTATAGAGGAAGAACTTTCTAGAGGCAGAACTTTCTAGTAAGTATTTTTACATTAGACATGTTCACATTATTACATAAGCCTTGTTTACTAATGATGACCATTATTACATAGAAAAACACATTATTATATCTACTTGAGGGGTTAGGTAGGTTAGGACCCTAACATGCCCTCCCCCTTAAAAAACAACCTTGTCCTCAAGGCTTGAGATGTGGGAATTGTTGTGGAATGTCGGTTGGCTCCCATGTGGCATCCTTGGGTTGTGTATCGTTCTATTGTACTAAAACTTCATGAATTGTGTGCTAACAAAGACAATGCTCATATTGGGCCAAGACTTCTTGTGGTTGCAACCAAATAAAACCTTCGTCATCCAATTCAGGGAGAGTAGTTTGAATCTGGCACATGGTTCCAATCACTTTCTTTAAGCAAGAAACATGAAAAAATAGATTTAGCTTAGAATGATTGGGAAGGGATAACTTGTAAGCCACAAGCCCTATATGCTTGAGGATTGTATAAGGGCCATAAAACTTTGGAGCAATTTTATGGCAGTGATCTTCTTTGAAGGAAGTTTGCTTATAAGGTTGTAGACGAAAAAATACCTAACCCCCTTCAATAAAATGGTGTTCGGAACAACATTGATCGGCTTGTTACTTCATTCTATTCTGAGCCATGACCAAATTCTCTTTGAGGGTGCATAGAATTTCATCTCATATGTAAGGGTTATGTCCACCTCCTAGACCTTGGAGACACCAAGCATGTAAGATAATACAAAGGGTGGATTTTGACCATAGACTGCCTCAAAGGGAGTCATGCGAGTAGCACCATGGTAAGATGTATTGTACCACCATTCAATGAGTGGTAACCAATGAACCCATTGATATTGTCATTTGGATGTGAAGTACCGCAAATATTCTTCCAAAGACTTGTTGATGACTTCAGTTTGACCATCAGTATCAAGATGATAGGTAGTACTGAGATGCAATTGGGTGCCCTAGAGATTGAAAAATTCTCGCTAGAAGTTACTTGTGAAAGTTGGATCACAATCAGAGAAAATATTGGTGCATTCCATGGAGTTTGAATATATTTTCCATGAAAACTTGAGCCACCGTGGAAGCTTTAAATGGGTGTTGGAGGGCACATGAATGAGCATATTTGGAAAGGTGATCAACCACAACCATGATGATTGATTTATTGTCAGATTTGGGTAACCTGTGATGAAGTCCATAGAGATAAATGTCCATATAGCAGGTGGAATAGGGAGAGGTTGTAGTGTGCTTGGAGTTTTGATTATTTCTCCCTTGTTGCATTGACAAGTATCACAGTCATCCACAAAAGTACATATGTCTTGCTTCATGCCTTCCCAAAAAAAAGAATGTTTGATTCGTTCATATGTTTTATGAAAGCTATATTGCCCTACAGTTGGCGAAGCATAAAGCTCAAAGGGCGTAGTGGATTTAAAGTGGGATTGTTTGCTCAAATATATACAACCTTTATAGTGAAGCTCCTCATTTTGCAAAGTGTATCCCAAAGATTCATCAGTGTCATGTTGAAATTGTTGGATCGGGATAGAAATTTTTGTATCTTGGAACCATTCATGGTGAATTTCCTTTAACCAATCGGATATAATTAAGGAGAGTGAAAAGAGGGACCCTTCTCCTTCATATTTCCTAGAAAGAGCACCCACAACCACATTTTTTTTCCCTTCTTGTAAATGATCACATAATCATAGCTAAACATTTTGGTCAACAAAATTTGTTGCTCCGGGGATGAAATCCTTTGTTCCAAAAGATATTTGAGGCTACGATGATTAGTTTTAATTTGGAAATGTTTCCTAAGAAAGTAAGGACACCAGATATCCACCGCAGGAAAAATAGCCAACATTTCTTTTTCATAGATGGATTTTTCCAAGTGTCTATCAGAAAGTTGATTACTAGTGAAGGCCAATGGTATTCCTTCTTGCATGAGAACTAGCCCAATGCCTTTCCCAGAGACATCACACACCAAAACAAAAGTATTTGTGAAGTCAGGCAATTCTGGAACTGTTTTCATACACATAACCTCTTTCAAAACTTGGAGGGATTGATCAACGATTACATTCCAACTTAAATTGTTCTTCTTAAGGAGGGTAGTGAGTGGGGCTGCAATTTTTTCATAATTTTGGACAAACTTTCGATAATATCTAGTTAAACCAAGGAAACCTCACAAACTTTTAAGAGTTGTATGGTGGGGAATCCTTCATAGCTTCCATTTTCTTAGGATCCACACATAACACCATCCTTATCAACAATATGGCCTGGGTATTCTACTTCAGCAACTCCAAAGGAACATTTAGATTGTTTGAGAAAGATTTCATGCTAAGAAAGTAAGTTTAAGACTCGATCTGCATTGGCAAGATGGGCTTGTCAAGTTTCCTATAAATGAGGATATCATCAAAGAATACTAGTAAAAAATGACGGAGGAAGGGGCGGGAAGACATGATTCATGAGACTTTGGAAAGTGGAGAGTGCATTACACGGGTCAAAGGGCATGACCAAGAACTCATAATGGCCTTCATGAGTACAAAAGGTAGTCTTGAGAATATCATCCTCCTTCATATGTATTGATGCAGGAGCATCGTAAGCAAGCCAACAAAGCAAGCGCAAAGGTGGAACAACTGGAAATGCACCAGCGCACATTTTGAGGATGTTTTGAATTTGAAAGATAAAGCATTAATGTAAAATCTGGGAGGATGTATTTGCATTTATGTTTTTGGGAGATTGTAACACAGATCATGAGCATTTCTCTCATCTTTCGGATGAGGAGTCATTTATTGTAATAAATGTTTAGTAGATAGCTTTTAATTATGATAAGATAGCTTAGGGAAGAGAGAGGGAAAAACTCAAGAAGACCCTCTTGTTTGTAATTCTATTCAGTATTGTAATTTTGCGGTAGAAGATTAGGAGAGATGAATCCAGAGCTAAAAATATACATTTTTCCACATATACTCTCCCTAACTTCTATGCAAGATGTGTATACGCTTGCTGCTCCACTACATCTAATGTATATTGGGATTTGTGCCATAAAATGCAAAATGAAGTTGGGTTTTCATGTCATGACAGGAGATCTTAGATCCTTGGCATTTCATATACTGGAAATGTTCCAACTCAGCCCTTCAGTTGCATTTTGAAGGCTATAACAACACAATTTCGAGCTATGGAAATGAGGAGAAAGCATTCAAATTTGAGAGAAAAGTTACTCTAGAGAAATTACTTCATTTTGAGTCTGCATCCCTTTGTCCCTCAAGTCTAAACATAGTGTTCAGCCCCCAAACTCTTCACTTATTGTTGAGAGGACCTCATTGCCTCTTTCCTATGAGCTTGCCTTTTGTGGAGGATTGAAGTGGTGGAGACCTATCTTGAAGGAACTTGGTTTCTTGGTTTCAAATCGTGCCGACATGGAAGTCTGTAATGTTTTCACTTTTGCTGATCAATTATTAATAGAAATACTCCTTTCCTGTCCTATCGGTATCTTGCAAATATATGATTATTATCCATGGGTGTGTTTGTAATGTTTATTAATGGATTATGTTATATGATGTTATATGATGTGCATTGCTTGTTTGTTGAGAACTTCTTGCAGGTATAAATATTTGGGTCAAAGTGATCAACAGTGGAACATCATCAAACATTGGATCGAGGTTGGCCTCTTTCTTATATTGCAGATTAGTCTATATAGCATATGTTGGAATTGAGTTGATTTCTGTAGTCATACTTTTCTGTTGTGGTTTACCCTTGGCCATAGAGATTTTTTCCCTTGTAACA
>CBVK0100683061.1:0-19799 GCA_900067695.1 Picea abies
TCTTCCGATCTCACATGTGTTATTTATGAGATCCAACAACTTGTTTGTCTTTGCAGGACTTTGCCTACATGATGGATGTTATACCCCACATCCGGGGCATCATTTAATGAAGAACATTACACACTGATGATGAGAGATCTTTCCTTTAGAGGCATCCTGGTATGGCTAGAGGATGAGATCCCACCTTGTTCCACCTTAACGCTGGCCTTTTGATGCCTAGATGTCACCTCCCTATCCCATGACATCACCTAGGGGATAGGGATTGATGGATTCTCTTGGTGGATTGATGGATGAGGCACTTGAAATGGAATTTGGCACACATGAGAGTGACACGTGGCCTTTGGAGGCCCAATGTTCCACATTTCCATCCTTGACGTCACATCCTAGAGATCAAGATTACCCTAAAGGGGCATGACATCACCCTTTTTAGGGTTTTATGTTATGTACAATTCATTTTTTGTAAATTAAAAGGGAAAATTAAGAAGTCGACCCTCTTGTGTAAAGACATGACCTTTTGTTGGAGTCTTTTCACGGCTAGGATTTCCCATCTATATATGGAAATCGTATGTTCATTTAATCATCCCATTTTTGTCTCACACAAGTGAAAGAGAGGTCTGAAATTTTTTCTATATTTGGGGTTATTGGTCTCTTTTACTCATGCACTATCTTTGGATGACAAGTGTTGATGACTATTTCCTGATTTTTGGAGGAATTTTATGCAATTAGGGTTCAATGTTATATCTTGGTGAATTAAGTAAATTTCTGCAATTTCATGTTATTATATGCTTTATTGTGAATTTACTTATTCATATTGAAGATATATTTTCTTGGATAAACCCTAAGAGAGGAGCATAAGTGCTTCCTCCTTTCACAAGGTTGATTTCATCCATAAATTTGTGAAAGAAATCCTACCTAGGTTAAACTCCTAAAACCCTAAAGTGATAACACTTTGGGAGTTTGATTCTAGACTCTTGATTATAATTTGCGTTCAAGAAATTAAGAAGGGAGAAAAAGTTACTAGAGCCCAAAAGTGATTTCACTCTAGCAACCCTTCTCGTTAAGGCTTGAAATCTAAGGCCCTAAAGTGATAACACCTTATATTTCAAAACCTACCTCTTATATCTTTCCATTATCATTCTCCAAGTTAATTGTATTTATGTTGTAAAGGACTCCATAGCCCTAAAAGTACTAATATACTTTCTCTCTCGTGAATAAAGTGATCAAACAACTCTCTATTTTCATTCTCTAAAGCTTTTCACTAACACAACTAACTCTAACCTAAGATAACTCACTAATTTTATTGTTGTTGTTGCAAAATATTGATACATCCATCTAATTCATTCTAATTTATTGCATACATCACTCTAATAACAAGCTAACATACTTAGAAATTGATTCAAAGAATTGGATATTGATCTATGGATATGTGCTAAGCTTTAATTTTTAATTCATGCAATTCTGATCCATTTTACTTGTTGTTGTTACGAAACTATAATTGTTGTTATAAACTATTGTATTGCTGTGAGTTTTTACCAGCTTTGATAAATTTTCATTTGTCTATTGTCTTATGGGGTGTTAACTATGTTGATGTTTGTGGTAGCATCAGATAGGTACTTCCACATTCACATGTGTCTAGGATGTGGAAGTCGTCAAAGAATCTTCTAGTCTTGAGTTTACTTTAGTTAAAAGGAATTAATTAAAGTAAAATTGTATTTATTAGTGAATTGAGTTATTTAAGGAACATGCTTAGCATGCATCATGTAATCTAAATATTAAGTGGGTGTGAGAAGAAATATTAGTCATAGATCACTTTGGAGATTATAAATAAATTGTAACTCATGATTATAAAAGAAAGGATAGGAGAAGGAGGAAAACACATGTGTTGAGGGATTCAAAACAGTTAGGACTCTTGACGAGAGGTCGAGGCCGGGAGACTCTTGGTGAAATGAAAAGAGAAAGGGACCTTGGTGAGAGACCAAGGTGAGGATATTTGGTGAGATGCCAATATTGGGAGACTCTTGGTGAGATACCAAGAGTAAGGGACCTTCGAGATAGACCAAGGTGAGGATATTTGTTGAGATGCCAAGATCAGGAGACTCTTGGTGAGATACCAAGAGAAAGGGACCTTGGTGAGAGACCAAGGTGAGGATATTTGGTAAGATTCTAATATCGAGAGACTCTTGGTGAGATACCAAGAGCAAGGGACCTTTGGTGAGATGCTGAGGTTGAGGATATTTGGTGAGGTTCCAAGATCGAGCTCTTTGGTGAGATGCGAAGATTGGATATAACAAAGGAATTTTTTCAGTATGAGGAGTTTAGGAGAAAAGAAAGAATTTTTCTTACATATGAGTGAGGAGATCTCACCAGTTGGGTGAAGATATTTCATCCAAGTGTTAATGCAAAGAGGGTTGGATCATGGAGGACTATTATTCAATATCTTGGATAGGTCGAGAAGGACTTCCATATAGAGGTCATACAGGTCAAGCACGAGAGAGAACAAAAGCAATTGCAAGTGGGTTTCAAAGGAAAAAGATTAGAGGAAAGCATAACATTGTACATAAGTGGTTGTATGCGATTTTTGTACACATTCATGGGTCACAATGGAGACAATCACATATATCTATGGGTCACATTGGAGAAAATCGTGGATGTCCATGGGTCATAGAAGGACAAGTCGCAGATGCCTCAGGAAAAGTGCTGGTATAGGGTTGTACAACAACACAAGAGTTTTCAGGTTTGTGTGTAGTGTATAATTCTCTCAGTGGTCCAATTTCCCTGTTACGGGATCCCTGATTTGACCTTAATAAAATAATCATTGAACTTGTTTTCCCTTTGAGGTTTTTTCCATGGGTTTATACCCACAAATCTTGGTGTTCTTGTGTGATTTATTTGGTTTCCTTGTTTATGCTTCCACAACATGTTTAGTTGATTACTCAGTTGTGATTTTAGTATATAAAGTGATTTTATTTGAGCTAATTGTTGGGTTTTGAGTAGACTAGTAAAATATCAACATGGTATTAGTACATACCAAGGGTTGACTCCGCTCATGAATAATTTCAACATGGTATTAAAGAATACCAAGGGTTGATTTCAGGAATTTCAACAAACTACATATTGGTACTTGAAAATCATTATATACATGATATAACATGTTTTTGTTCCAGGTGGGTACCCGAAATATCTTCTACCTCATCAATTTCATAGACATGGACCTTTGAATTAGGTGACCAAGAGAGGGGGCGATAGGCTTTGATACAATTCTTGGTACTTTGATCCCTTAAAGTCATTGGGGAAGCCTCCCCTGTGGTGGATCTCCTCCATCACTAATTTCAGCTTTTATAGCTCGGGAAGTAATCCGCATCTTTGTATTGTATGCGGAAGTAACCTTGTACTTACACTACTAGACACTTGACTTTGTAATGAGTTTTTATAAAGTTGTGATAATGTGGTTATTTTATTAAAGTGGCTTTTTAATGAAGTGTACCTTCTAATATTAAAGTGACTTTATTTCATAAAGTGCACTTATGTTATAAAGTGAAATTGTACTTTAATATTTTAAGTGATTTATTTTGGAGGGACTGAATCATGTCCCTTGATCATGTAAAGGAAAGATTAGATCTTGGCCTTTGGATTTAGGGATGGGGAAGGTGAAAAGACACTTGGAAGGTGAAAGGTCATTTTTGAATGATAAGAGAATGCAGTGGGTAGTGTGCAAGAAAACAAATCAAAGAAGAGATTGAGATATTTTCAAGAGAGGTTTGAGGAGGAGTGGAAAAGGAAACAAGCTGGGCACATTTCCTACGGAAATTTTCTGTTTAGAAGTAGTTGGAATTTATTGCTGTGTGGGAGGCCGTATTGTACGGATGCATACAGTTAGTACAACATAGAAGTGATCACTTTTTTCAAGGCAAGGAAAGCATGAAAATCGAGGCAGCTTGAGGATATTTGTTGTTGAAGGGCATCCATATAGGACATGCCATACAACAACAGATTGGCATAGTTTTTGAGGTGCTATTTTTCTGGGTGGGTTGTACAATAGTACAGACTTGACACATTTTTCAAGGTAGATTTTTGGAGGGACAATTTGGGTGCTATAAGTGGTTTTCTCTTGGTTTCTAAATGTAATATTGCTACTGATATATATTTCTTGAAGCTAATAAAATCTCTCTCTTTGGGTTTCCCCACATTGGGGTTTTCTCTGGCTGGTTGCCTAAATTTATGAGTATTACATGGATGTGTGATTGTTGTTCCTTGTGTTTATTCTGCTACAAAAGTTCTTGAAAATGTGTATTTCTGCTCATAATATTTTCTGAATGTGGGTTTATACATTCCAGAGTTCATAGATGGCAACTATATCTAGGTTGCTTAGTGTATGAAAAAATTTAGTGCATGCTGATTTTGTCATTAAATTTCTACATGGTATCAGAGCTTGGGATTTGAGTGACGATGAGCAGTGAGATTTTTGGGAAAGATTTGAAGGGGGAAGCTTGATTGTTTATTTTCCATTGAAAATAGTATAGGGAGATGGTTGTTTTCATCAGGTATGAGGATTAGTTGGATGGGATTTCCAACTATTTGCAATGGAAAGTTAGGATGTCGACTATTCTCAGGGAGAAAAAGATTTGGAGCTTTGTCAACACCATAGTTGTTGTTCCATCAACATACCCTATAGATTTGGATTTACAAGAGGTAAAGGAGGCCAAATATCATAGGATTATTCATGATGGGGTGAAGGACCACCTTATCCCTCACTTGGCTAAGTAGAAGACAACAAAAGACATGTGGGATGCACTTAAAAACTTGTACGAGGCGAAGAATGAAAATCGAAAGATGGCCTTGAAGGATAAACTGCATGATACCAAGATGGGTAAGGGGGAGAGTGTGTCTTCTTATCTTACACAGGTAGCTCAAGTGAAAGACGAGGTGGCTGCAGTTGGGGAGGTCATATCAGATTCAAAGTTGGTCAGGATAGCCTTGAAAGGCTTCACCAAGGAATGAGAAGTCTTCACGAAGTGTGTGGTGGGTCGTGAGCATATTCCAGATTGGAGAAGACCGTGGAACAATTTCACTCAGGAGGAGATTCGGGAAGGATCTCAGAGCAGTGGAAAGAAGACAAATGGAGCCGATGAAGATGTTTCTCTTCTTGCAAAGGGAAAGGGGAAGAAGGAAGGAAATTTCGAGAGGGACTTGAATAAAGTCAGATGTTACTGCTGTAACCAGTTGGGGCACCTTGATTCTCAGTTTCCCGAGAGGAAGAACAAGAAGAAGGAACATGAGGGGGCCTAATACAGCTGCTACAACAACCATGGAGGATTTTCATCCAAGTTTGATATGGAATTTTCTTTGGTCACTCTAGTATCCAATGTCAATAGTGGAGGATTTGGGGGTGATATTGGTTGGGTTGTGGATAGTGGAGCCTCTTTTCACATTACAAGAATCTGGCGAGTATTCCTTATTATCATAGAGATAGGTCTTGATCGATTGGTGGAGAGTGAAGGTGATATGGCATGAGCTGTACGTGGAGTTAGAAGGGTTAGATTCCGACTCGAGTATGGAGGATTCCTGGAGCTTAATGGATTTCTGTTTGTTCCAGGGTTGAGGGTTAACTTTCTCTTAGTCTCATCCTTGGAGGATGTTTAATATTGTACATTGTTCAAGAGGGGACACATATTTATCTATAGGGAGGGAGTGGACCCTATTGAACCACAATTGATTCGTGATCGGGCAGACAGGTTGTATATGTTGCGAGGTTAAGCTTCAGGTTATGATTCCATGTCAGATGAGGAGAAAGAGGCTCCTGAGAGTGTGATGGTCCCAAGGATTCAGTCTTGCATTTCAAGAGAAGAGAGGGAGTCTTTTCTTAACACTGGAAGTAGGCTTAACTAGTGTTATCGAACCGATGCTCAGGGTGGAGTGGATTCTCCTAGGAGCTCAAGGTTCATAGTGGCTTTCAGGAGAATATCTTATGGTTCACGTTCTGTGCAGGTGTTGGGGTTGGCTCTAGGTTCAGAGGAAGCACCTACTATGAAAAGTGTGATGGGATTGGATGACGGTGATGGAAATTAGTACATCCCTTGATAATAGGGAGTGTTATCTTTTATAGCTTGGGAGGTACTCCACATGTTTGTCTTGTATGTGGAAGTAACCTTGTACTTACACTACTAGACACTTAACTTTATAATGGGTTTTTATAGAGTTGTGATAAAGTGGTCCTTTTATTAAAGTGCACTTATGTTATAAAGTGAAATTGTACTTTAATATTTTAAATGATTTATTTTGGAGGGAATGAATTGTGTCCCTTGATCATGTAAAGGAAAAATTAGATCTTGGCCTTTGGATTTAGGGATGGGGAAAGTGAAAAGACACTTGGAAGGTGAAAGGTCATTTTTGAATTATAAGAGCATGCATCGTGTAGTGTGCAAGAAAACAATGAGAAGAGGAGATTGAGAGATTTTCGAGAGAGCTTTGAGGAGGAGAGGAAAGGGCAACAAGCTGGGCACATTTCCCAATTAAATTTTTTGTTTAGAAGTGGCTAAAATTTATTGTTGTGTGGGAGGCCGTACAGATCCATACATCAAAGAAGTGGGCATGTTTTTCGAGGCAAGGAAGACACATAAATCGAGGAATCTTGAGGATATTTGTTGTTGAAGGGAATCCATATAGAATAGGTCATACAACAACATATTGGCACAACTTTTGAGGTGCTATTTTTCTGTGGGTCGTACAACAATACAAACTTGACACGTTTTTCAAGGAAGATATTTGGAGGGACAATTTGGGTGTTGTAAGTGGTTTTTTCTTGGCTGCTAAATGTAATCTTGCTGCTGATATATCTTTCCTGAAGCTAATAAAATCTCTCTCTCTTTGGGTTTCTCCACATTGGGGTTTTCCCTGACTGCTTGCATAAATTTCTGAGTATTACATGGATGTGTGATTATTGTTGATTGTGTTTATTTGACTGCAAAAGTGATTGGCAATGTGTATTTTTACTCATAAAATTTTCTGAATGTGGGTTTATACATTTCAGATTTCATAGATGACAATTATCTCTAGGTTGCTAAGTGTATGACATAATTTAGTGCATGCTGATTTTGTCATTAAATTTCTACAACTAAAATGTGTGGATTTCTTACTAAGGTGACAGTGGTAGTATTTCCTATATTTACACAAGATTTGGGAGTATTTTGTTAGTCTTTGTGTTATCACTGAAATTTCGTCCGCAAATGGTTACAAGAATTCAGCATCGCCAAACAGTTATGAGGACACCCATGGACCAAAATTACCACACAATCATTTCCAAAGGGTCAAAAACTATACAACCAGTGACAAAATTAAAGTGTGCTATGACTACACAGGGCACACGTGCACATGCACAAAACATAAACGCAGGAAAAGCACACATGCACTCGATGTGCGACTGTGGTCGCAAAAAGCCGCACACATGTGAGAACGATGCATTTATGAGAATGGTTGGCCTCCCACCCACTTTTGGTTCAGCTTCCAAGTTGATTTGACACTCAAATCTGGACTGGATCTGACTGGGTGGCTGGTCAAAGACCTAAAAATGCCCTAATTAGCCTCTTTACACACTACAAGCTAGTTGTACAATATATCAAAGAGATGCTATAAAAAGGCCATGGATGCACTTCATTTTTTAAGGAATTCAATAGCAAAGTTATGCTGCTACTATTCTCTTGAGAAATCCTCTATTCTCATCAAGAGTATACTAGCACCATTGCATTGGGAAATCCATCTCACCCCTTGAGTGGATTAGCAAAGAATTCTTTCACCATTTTCATTCAAATTTGTAAGAAGAGCTTATTTGTGGTGGTTCAAGAGTCCTCCCTTGGAGGAAGAAGGGACTCATAGTCCTCTTTCTTCTTGGTGTTTTCTTTCACTAATATCAACCTTACCATTGGTGACATGGGTCTTATTGTTTCTTTTGTCCTTATGTACCTATATTCATTAGTTTAGTTGTTATTTTATTTCTTAGTTTAATTCTTGGTTGTTCTTTTATATTTCTTTCTCTAACCCTTTTTCTTATAGCTGTCCTTCTTAACAAATCCAACTAAGCTTGCAAGCACCTCTATTTTTATCACTAAGGTGACGAAAGAGGCGCAACAAATTGGTGACTCCACTGGGGAAAGGTATCAATTTCCTACCCCATTTGGGTTTTTATAGCTCTTCTTTTGGTTTATTTAACTTGCAGGTGCATTAACTGGCCTAAGCAGACCTGCAAAACATCCAATTCCAAGTTGAATTGAGAGAATTCCATTTGGAATTTTCTTTCACGGCCATGTGTCAGTTGTGCACGGGTTTTTTGGCCCACATACGCACATTGTGCACACATGCGCCTAAGTCACAATATTTTTATGCACACCTGTGCCCAAGAACTCATTTCGGTCTACGCACAGGTGCTCAGTGCGCCTCTATCTACACTGAGACCCACGCACCTGTGTATAAAAATACACATTGTAAGGTTTTTTGTGACTTGGGGAAGGACCATAGCCTTCTTAAAAGTGATTTCATGCATGTTTTAAGCTGCACCACACTTAGTTCCCTCTTCATATAAAGGGATTAGTCAAAACACATAGGCACTTAGGGGGTTTAAAATCATTATTTCCTTTTTTGCTTTCATTTTTGCCACATGGATGGCTTTCTTTTTTCTAAAAGTATAAATTGGAATCATTTATAAATCACATAAAACTTGCATTGGGACTAGAAGTTGGATAACAATCGCTTAGTATGCTCTTCTCTCGCACCTCCAAGCAACCTTGAGAATCAGAAAAAGATTGTAGGACAATTTCATCTCCCTTAAGAAGATTAAAACCTTTAGGAGAGGACAACAACCCCTTGTAGGACTCCTCTTAGTTTATTTTTCAAACGCATCTTAAAATTGTAACGGGCCCATACATGCCCACATGCTACAAAGATAGGATAGTGTTGAATTTACTTTCTTAGAGTAAATCACTATGGAAGTTTAAAGGTTTTGTAACGGGCCCATACATGCCCACATGATCACAATCTAGGATAGTTTCAAAGATTTTCATAGATTAAATCACAATAGGGAGTTAAAGGAATAGTAAAGGACCCACATGTCCACATGCTAGTTTCCTAGGGACTTTTGAATTATGCAAGGTTTTACCAAAGACATTTAGTTAATTAGGTAATCAACACTTGTAAGGACCAAGAGAAGTCCACATGCAACAAGGTGACACCTAATTCATTAAAACATTAGCACACTTTCACTCATTCACACACAAAAGTCACTTATCACTCACATAGTTTCTTCTTGAAACGTGGAGGTCAAAGTAAGTTTCCTCCAAAGGGATTCCGAAACACCCCACCCTTTTCTTGACAAAACTATCCACTTCCATTTAATTTCAACGAGGTTGGTTCACACCCCCAATCTCTCAAAACAACTACATCTAAATTTTTTCTAAAAACTCACTATGTTTTCCTCCACAGGAGGTGCCAAAAGAAATTTTTTAGTCTAGGTAGGATTTCGGGGATAGGCATCCAAATAACTCCCCGTTATCTGGTTCTCACATTGTCAAAACAATAGAAGTTGTCAAATAGGGAACTGAAAATCCTCCAAGTCAAGTGTTCCTAACACCATAAGGCATGGAGATACCCATGAAGGGTTGAAGGCTGAGGTCTAGTTATTCTGTGCGTCCCCCCTTGAGGAACCCACCTCTTGGACAGGATCCAACTTGTGACCCATTTCTTAGGCCAAAAATCTAAATGCCGCACTTTGACCGAGGTATCTAGTGACCAAATTTTAGGACATCTACCCAGGTGGCATTTGTGGGTTGCAATTGCACCTTGATCGGATTTTATGCGGCTATTGGGAAATATCGCTAGATCTTTCAGGATATGCCCCCTTTACCCCTCATTATAACTGATTATTTCATCCTTCACTAGTTTCTCTTTCGGTGACTTCAGACCCCACTGTTGAGTACTATTGGAAGGTCCAGTGCTATTTGAGAGGAAGGACATTACGTCTTTTAGGACACGAGCATTTGTTTTCTTTGATTCCCCACATGGACAAAACCCACTTATCCACATATATGCTTCTTTTTCAAAACACTTAATGTATGATGCACTTCTAATTACATTTTGATTTAGATATATATATTGTGTAAAGTTCAAAATTTGCAACAAAGGCTCTTGTTTATTTTCTCTCATCACATTTTGCGCACATCCACTCAGCTAGTCGGACATCATAGGGGACTCACATAACTCCTGTTGCTCTAGACACTTACTAAACTTCTCTCCTATTTCAGGGGGAGTTCCTAGTCTTGCCAACTCATCGACACCACCTTCACACACTCCTGTGAGTGCCACTGTCTTAAGATCAGCTTTGCTTGGTTCCACATTACTTGTGTCCACTTCCCAAGGTCCTCCGTCCACTCGCTCTCCTTTACACAGAAGTGGGAGGCCAAATTCCTCTCAAGGGGGAAGTACCAACCCACCTAGTCCCCCTCAAGGGTCAGTTTCACAACACACTCACACCATGGCTGGAGCTAATCCTCCACCCCCACTACAGATGCCATATTCGGCCTCTCTTAACATACCAAATCTAAGTAAACTCACCAATGATCATATATTGCATGACTCACCAATGATCATATATTGCATGACCCCGCATGGCCCGCAATGCCTACCAAACTACCTTCAGACATCCCCAAATTTGAAGGAAAGGCAGGTGATGACCTTGCCAACCATGTCGTGACTTTCCACCTATGGTTATTTTCCAACAACATTATGGATGATTCCATCAGACTACAATTATTTCAACGCACACTCACTGGCCCATCCGCCAACTGGTATGTAGACGAACAATCGGGGTCCCATGCAACTTTCGAGTCCTTGGCCAAAATTTTTTTGACCTTCTTCCAATTACCAATCCACCATGACAATGGTCTTGAACTACTCTCTAATTTCAAACAAACGTCAGCCACACATATCGTTGATCACATTCACGAGTGGTGTAGACGACGTAGTTTGTGCAAAGATGAAACCACCAAACAACAATGTCTTGATTGGTTTCTCAGATCACTTATCTCTCTCCTCAGTAAAGATGTAGCTTCCACCTTCCCTCAATTTGAAGACGAAGCCATCAGTAAGGCTCAACAATATGACCTCATCTATTCACAATTAGGGTACTTATACACAATACTTCCTGACCTCCCCAAACCCGTGCCATTCGGTGAAGACAAACCCAGGATGTCTCACTCAGCAGACAGATTGATTGGTAATACCACACACCACATTCCTCAACCCCAACCACCACCAATGTATGGCACACCTCAATATCCGTCGGTGTATGGGGGAACCTCTTATTACCCCCCACCCCCTTATCAATAACCATACCATGTTGCTATTCCTTCACCCCTCAGTGGGCCACCGCCGGCACGCCCAATACACCCACCTATCCAAACAAGTTCTGGTACCCCCTCTACCCCAGCTTATACTTTAAGTACTAGCGAAAGCGCCACGCCTTCCTACGTACCTGTTGGTAGCTCAACATATTTATTAACTTTTTATATCAATTAATTGATCTATATAGCTGCCTAACTAGGGTCATTTATTTTTATTACTCTTCGTGAGCAATTTTCGAAATGACAGTTGTAAGTTATCGCCTTTTCCTATTGCTTTTGTCTATGCTTCGTTCATGACTGAAAGCATGAATACAAAGCATGAAAACTTACGACTGTGTTACCATTCTGTTTTAAAATTTCATTAAAGGAAAATTGTTCATACAGTTTATTAATGAAGTTTGGTTCCTTGCCAAGAAGAGTTACTCTCTTTGTTTCGATCCTTTCAATACCAAGCATGCTTAGAGATTGATGGTTATATAAACAAAGGACCCCCATGATTTGATTTTTGGTATGGTTTTGTTTGATTCTTGGCTATACGTTTCTTTTTGCTAAGCCTTTGATTTTCAATTTTCAACTTACCCAAACCTTGTGATCAAACCCATGATGCATGAACTTATTTTCCTTTTAATGCTTTGGTACTAGCTTATACTAAATGCAAAGGTGGCAATATGATTTGCAGTCAACCATCATTTCCAAGGCTGGCCTTGGGCTTTGCAAACTCTCTTCGCATACATTTCAATTAAACACCCATCTTATCGTTATGAGTTTTTACACCATTCACTGTTGGTGTTTCTCGAGCTTGGGGTATGGCTTTGTTTTGTTCTCACAAACCCTCCCTGCACACTGTGTTTGATTGATTATCCTCCCATCCAGTATGGCTTCTGTTGTGAGAGTCGAACCTAATGGCATTCAAAATCTTCTCTTATATGACGATGCCAGAGAAGATCTGGAAAGAAGTGGTTGGCTTGCTTTCATTAGAAAATTTCAGGGTTTCAATTTACAAACTGCCCATGAATTCGCCTTTTCCTTCGATGGGTGTAGGGCTAAGGTGGGTGATGTCCAACTTGAGGTTACAGAGGATTTCTTTAGTCAAGCTATAGGACTACCTACAAGCAGTCAAAGGTGGTTCAAAAATGAAAAAGTGGAAGAATTTTCTTGGAGTCTACTTTTTACTTCTCGGAAGATAAAAGGATGCGACAAAGGTATGCCCATTTCCTTCCTAAAATCTTGGTGGCACGATCTGCTTGCTGTGATAAAACAATTTGTTACCCATGAGGGATGTTTTGGTCTTGTGTTTTTGTACCATCTGCATCTGCTTATGATTTTTATGGGGTTTCCTTTGAACATGCCATATTATTTATTGAGGAGCCTTTATAAAATGGGCAAAAGGTATAGAAAGCAGCAGTCAGACTTGAGCCTCGTCCATCACGACCTAATCAAAATCTGGCTTGTGCATCAATTAGAATTGTAGAGTGATAATTGGGACTCGTTTTTAATGAGAAATGGTTTCTCTAATCCAAATTTTGATGAGATCGATAAACTCATGGTTGAAGAAACCCTAATCTACCCTACAACGCCCCTCTCACCTATCTAGGCCTGTGTCTCAGCCTCCTACAGAAAACCCTTGGTCGATCCAAAGGTTATTGAACATACCCGTGAGTAGGTTATACATCCTAATGACTGTGTTAAAAATTTAAAGAAACCTATAGGGAAGGTATCGAAGAGAAATGTTGATATAAATTTTAAGAACAAGAGAGCCGGGAGGTTAATTTCAAGGAGTCTTCGTAACAAGTTGAACTCTCATGCGAGTTTGATCAGCATGATCAAAGTCCATGAGAGTTCGGACTTTGAAATCGATAGGTTCCTCACTGAAGAAGACCCTCATTCATTTGAGCCACACCTTGATCGGTCCTATAACTTTGTTGACAATTTACCTCCCTATCTGAAAAACAGTGCAAAGTTTCTTGGTGTTAAATTGGTTAATGAATCTACTATCAGTATGGAAGATGCTCCGGTTCACAACCATGTTTGTTCCCATGCAACCACCGCACAGTCAAAGTGTGAAGTCTATCTATCTTGGATTGATAGATATTATACTGATATCCCTATCCTACAGTCACGGGTTAAGGCTTTAAAGGATCAGATCGATGTCTTAACGAGCGAAAACCATAGGCTTGAGTCTGTTATTCAAGGGAAAGAAAAACGTATCAAGACAATAAACAATGTAGTATTTAAAAATGTTGAGGCTGCAACAGCCATTGTAAATTCCAAGGTTGTCTGATACACTTTGATCTCATAGTTGGAGATATGATTCTTTATCTTAAAATAGGATTGTTTGTTGAAATTAGATTTCTTTGTTCTTTTAATAAATTTGATTTCATTTACTAAAATGACTAGCTACAGAATCACAAGATTCTATAGCCAGTTATGTTAATTCGAATTGTGTAAATTAATGGTTGAAAATGTATCTAAAATCTTTCTATTTTCCCTTTTCTTTCAGGATATTCAAGAATCCATGATTACAAATTGATCTGAGGCACCATTGAGACCTTCCAGTCATATCTTTGATGCATTTTGTATGAACATAAATGAACTTTTGTTAGTTTTGGAGATTTAGTAGAATCTGGCTGGTTGCATCCCTGTTTTATCTTTGTAATCAATATTTGATCTCAGAAAAGGAAACAATTATCTTTCTGAGGCCTTTATAAACCCATCATTTTTGTAATCAGGGGCATCTTGGCCTGGGGCTAGTTGTGAACTACTTATACTCAAATTTGGACATAACAACTATTTACTTTATGCTTTAGCCATCTGTGAATGTTGTTATTGTCTATAATTTGTTTATCTTGATGATTTAATGACTGTTGATAGCTTTCGTCTTCGCAGATTATTTTGTTGTCAAGATAGTTTTTCCTTCATAGTTCACGATTTTATGCTTCAGTTTTATCAAAACAGTGAGTGATCATTCAATTCATATTATGAGGTTTTCCTTAAACATATTGATTGATTAAATGCAAGCTGTAACTGTGTATTTATCTCATATTGATTATATCACAGTTATCAATTTGCGTCCCATCATTTTATTAATTAAATACACCAGTCAATATATAGTTTGGTGTTTATCCCAAATAGTGTGAAGATGCACAAGAGATTTCTCTCGTGGATGGACTGATGTATGATTTACGCAAATAGTTGGATGCATACTCTTCAAAGTGATTGATAAGTTAGTCTGTTCCTTTTTTCATTTGCTTGTTTATTACAGAAATTCTTACATGTAGTATAATTTTCATTGTCTACATTTTTCTGTTTAAATAGTAGTTTAATATTTGATCTTACGAATGCATATAGATTAAAAACAAACCAAAAAAAAAATAGTACTTTTGATTTATTTATTTACTTTCATTAAAAGAACTATTTTACATTCGATTTTTTATGAGTTCAGATTAAAACTCGTAATTTGTACTTATTGTATATATGAATTAGATGAACAGAACTATCATATAAATATTATTAAATAAATTGTATATATATTTAGATGTGTGTGTGTGTGTGTGTGTATATATATATATATATATATATATATTAGTGATTAGTAATTAGTGAATTATTTCATTTCTTTTATTTATTTATTTATTTTTTTTGTTTCCCTTTAGGACTTTAGATTGGCCAACAGAGCCATTAAACCCATTAGAGTGAGTCAATCCAAACGGCTTGGGTTAATTAGACAACCCCGGATCAGATTCACTCTTCCAGTTGACGAGAGGTCAATTTCGCCCGTCAACAGTACCTTATGGATCACAAGTCCCACAGAATCTGTACTTTCCATTCCCTAGTCCTCCACAACCCATGGTACCCCCACACCCTCACGTTGGGGTAAATTTTGTTCAATGCTCTCCCATTCAACAATATCAAAATTTTGAATAGCTGAATATGGAAAATCCGACCCATCCGTCGAATAATGCCAAGAAGAAAGAAAGAAATAGGAACAATAACAACCTAGGCCAAGGTGAGAGTCAACCCCAACAAAACCAACTTACTAGGGGCAACTAGAACCAAGGGAATCAGAACCCCCAGGGGGGCAATAACAATAGGCGTCAAGAGAGAAATAACAATACTATCAAAACCTCTTTCCCTTATGCTCTTTGCGGTGAGTTCAGTCATTATACTCATCATTACCCCCAAATCACTAATTTTAAACAGCTGAAAGACTCAGGTAGTCTACCACATCCTCCAGCACTGCCTGCCCCTCAGTAGGCCCCACAACAATACGTCCAACAACCCCCCCCAGCCATACTATAGAATCCCATTCCACACCAAGGTGTGATGAACACTCAACAAGACACACATCCTACTCCACCTCAGTTAGGATAGTACCTCAACCAAAACAATCCCACAGATCGCACTATCCTCCTCACCAGTGAGGAAGAAATCCTTCTGCAAACATGTAATCGTCAGTATCATGCACTCGTTGAGTCTCCTCCCATTACCCCAGAAAAAAACCCAACACCAACAGGAACCTTGTTGGTAATCCCTCACCCTACTGCTAAAACACCTCTTCGCATCCCTCGCATCCCATTGCGTAGGAATGTCCACAACTCCCAAGCTAGGGCGGCTCATAATTAGAGTTTGGTTGATGACTTAGCACAATCCCCGACCGCCATGTCAGTCTTAAAAGTCCTTCAAACTTGCCCCACTTAGTGAAAATCATTACTTTCCACCTTGGGGGTAGTCGACCCCTTTGATACCCAACTCATCACATTTGATCTCGATAGCAGCAAACCTCGCCTTCCTGCTTTGATCACTTTTCAAATCCCAGTAAAAATTCGGAACCTTACAGTTCATCGGTGCATCATCGATGAAGGTGCATCCACATGCATTATGTCCAAATCTGTATGGCAGAAACTTGGTTCCCTCGAACTCATACCATCTACCATTACCTTATGAGCTTATGATGGATGACCATCGTCTCTTGAAGGGCTCTTCCAAAATGTCCCCGTTGAACTCAGGGGCAAGACTATTCTCATCGAAATTGAAGTTATCAACTCCCCACTCGATTATAATATCTTGTTCGGTTGTAGCTACATGTACGCTATGAAGGCAATTGCTTCTTCCAATATTTCGAACGATGATGTTCCCCCATAATGGGAAGATCATGACCATTGACCAAGTCTCACATTATGAGCCTAACCCTTCTGCGAACATAGACAACATTCTTCCTCTGATCCACACAAGTCATGATGCATACCCACTCATCAAAATGGGTCCCGGAATTATCAAAGACCCATCATTGTTAGAAACTTACCATGGTGCACCACCACTCCTTCATCCTTCCAATCAAGTATGCATTGTATCATCCAACATAACTGACATAGAGGACATGCTTCCTCCTAGGGAGGCTTCTATCATATTTGACGTCCCACTAGTCACAAAGCTCCCCCCTCATGAGCCTCCTACGAACTCGTTGACTCCACCAGTCCATGATTTCACCTCTCCCCAAGGCCATATCCTAGTTTGGGAGATAGTTCCTCAAGCCATTACTCAAATCCCCTTCTTCTACCCTCCACCTAGCGTACAATCTTTCCAAGTAGCCACAACACTTACCCTACCTAATATGGTGTTAGCAATTCCAGTTTGGTATTTACATCCACTAGAGATGGTCCCTCAACCATCCCTTCCACCCCAAATGGAAGGAATCCCAATGACGATTCCCATACTCACTCCCACCATACCCTCTACACCCCCATTCACTAAGCTCCCTGCCCTTGCTGGGGGTAGGCGAAAGAAGAAGGAGCCCATAGCTCCACTTTCCCCGTGCATCCAACCCCCTTGCACGCTATGTGAGAAGGATGTACACCAAACCAGCAACTTCCCATCTCTACCTGAGTTACGAAACCTGATTCCACTCAATCAAACACCATCAATGCTCACCACCATAGCAAGTACTGCCGCCACCACCCCTCACTCAAGTAGTAAAGGGATGCAAACCAAATTCGCTTGTGCTATATGTTCAGAATATGGCCATTATACACACCATTGCCCAACACTGCCACGCTTCTGAAAAACATTAGCTGCAGTACGCCAAAGCTTCTAGAACGAACCTAATCCAGCTACATCATCCCTACCAAAAATCACTGACATCCATTATGTCACAACTTCAGTCAATGAACGTATGAGATGCCCTTGCTCTCTATGTGAATCCTTAGATCATTTTACATACCAATGTCCTATGATCATTGAATACAGGCAATGCCAATTGACCCTGATTCAAACCCCTACAGAATCGATGGTTGACCTTACCTCATCACTAGAGATTCTTCATATCATTTCTCCCAAACCTGAGGCACTCTCAATGCCTATGTGGTTCTTGGATGACTTATCCAAGGATTCACCCCCAAATCCTCCCAATTCTCCCATTCATTTCCCTACGAAAATTTTACATCCAACTACCATAGGTACTCCTTAGTACTTCGATATTTGGTTTATGTCAAGCGAACCATCACAATCTCATTGCGTTGTTCCCCCTACTTCTTCATCACCAGGGGACAACCGCATGACGATAGTCACCAATATCCCTCTTTACGACCCCTTGTATTCTCGCCAATTCCACTGTGACGAGGACATACTCGAAGAGTTAAACACCCCCAACTACCCATGGGATGTGCTACACCACAAAGCACTCTTCTTTCCACAGGAAGCCTCCATGCCTCCTAACCAACACCCCATATACGCAGTCAAAACCAAGGATTTTATCCCATCAGGGAAGATCGACTGGTTCAACAACCCCATTCCTGCCCCTGATGCGTTTGAAGAAGGCAACATGGCCAACATTTCCCCAACCATAAAAATCGACATTTCCATAAAAATGGAGTCATCGAGGAAATCACCATTGGCGCCACTTGCACTCCGCAAGAAATCACTGCTTATAAAGACCTCTTCCAAGAATATTGGGATATTTTTGCCTGGTCATACACATAAATCCCTGGCCTTGATCCCTCTATTGTCGAACATCACATCGACACTTGGACTGACATTACACCAGTTCGTCAAAAACCATGACCGCTACACCCATCCAAAGCAGCGGCCATCAAAGCTGAGATTGAAAAATTACGCGCGGCTAGGTTCATCTACCCCATCGCCTATACATGATGGGTTTCCAACCCTGTACATGTTAACAAAAAACAGGGCACTATCCGTGTTTGCACGAACTTTCGTGATCTCAATCATGCATGTCCCAAAGATAACTTGCCAATGCCTTTCATTGATCAAATCATTGATGACTACGCAGGCCATGAGGCTCTATCCTTCATGGACATTTTCTCTGGTTATAATCAAATCCAAATTCACCCAGCCGATCAATACAAAACTGCATTCACTACCCCTTGGGGTACTTTTGCATATCGTGTCATGCCTTTTGTCTTAAAGAATGCTGGCACAACTTTCCAACGGGCTATGACATACATTTTTCATGATCTAGCTCATATCATCCTTGCATACTTGGACGACCTCACAGCTCGATCCAAGAAACACACCCAACATCTTGATGATTTACGGATCATCTTCCAACGCTGTCATCAATACAACATCCGCTTGAACCCCCTCAAGTGCATGTTCTGCGTCATTGCAGGGCGCCTCCTCGGATTCATCATTTCCTAAAGAGGTATTACCATGGATCCCCTCAAAGTACAAGCCATCACCGAAATTCCACCTCCCTGGAATTTACGTCAACTCCAGTGCCTACAAGGAAAAGCTAACTTTCTACGACGATTTATCTTAGACTACGCCACTTGTGCACATGGTTTCCTTCGCCTACTACACCATGACATCCCATTCCATTGGGATGAACATGCCCAAAAAACATTTGAAGATCTTAAAATGACACTGTCTAACGCCCCTTTAATTAGTTCACCCGACTATAATCGCGACTATATCCTCTACATATCAACATCAACTGTCTCAGTAGCAGGAGTTCTCGTTCAAATCGGCGGTGACGATCGTGAGCATGTCATTTACTACATTAGTAAAAATCTCTCATGGCCAACCTTGAAGTATAAACATGAAGAGAAACTAGCCCTTGCAGTCCAAAAACTGTGTCATTACATTCTGCTTCGCACGACTAAGGTCGTAGCAGATTCCAACCCTATGCAATACTTGCTCAGCCGTCAGCACATTAATGGAAAATTTTCCCGATGGATCATTATCCTTCAGGAGTACGATCCTGAATTCTCAACACCCAAGAGTAAGAAATATCTCATCCTCACCGAACTTGTCACGACCTTCCCCTCTGATACTACCAGTTCCCCCGTCAATACCGACTTCCCCGACGAACATCTCATTTACATCACTTCAGATGACCCTTGGTATGGCGACCTCCTCATCTACCTATGAACCCAAAATTTCGTTAACCACCTCTCACGA
>CBVK0100683064.1:0-20685 GCA_900067695.1 Picea abies
GGGCGAATCATTTTTAAAATAGCGAATCTCATTTTTGGAAAAACCATGGAAAATTAGCCCATGAGCGAAATTTAGCCCCTAAAATCATCCCTGCCACATAGTAAAAAAAATAAAAATACAGTATATCAAAAAGAACCAACAGAGGCACATTACGCTAGAGAAAGAAAGGGCATGCATACTTAGGAACAAAAATTAGGCAAGGAGAAGGACAACAACCTCATAGAAAGGGAAACAAGTGGGAAACAAAAAGTTGACAAAATCAATACGAAATGACGGAGTTAGGCAGAATTGAATGTCGGAAAGGACTGATGGGATGCCACATTAATTGCGCCAATTAGAGATTGCAAGGAAAAGTAATGATAGGTATGAAAGAGATGGAGGTGCATTGAACCCATAATTAAGGAAGTGTCCTTGACAAGATTCATGAAATGCCCATACAACACATGGACACGAGAGAAATGAGTCCATTTGCGAAAAGAGAACAAAAAGAGAGTGATACAGGTTAAGGAACACAAAGCAGAGTTCACAGAGGTCACAAAGACCATTCAAACCCAGAAAATGTTCAACATTTAACACCATGGCACCACCAAAGAAAGCAAAAGCAGGCTAGAGTGCCAGACCCCCCAGAGTTAGAACTAGGTCACGGGTACACTTTGAAGAAGGTGAATAACAGCCATTGGAGATCGTCAATGTCGACGAAATCCCATCCCCAAACACAACACCAGTGAACCCCACACCTCTAGTGGAAGAGACCCCACAACCAACACCAGAGGGAATGAATACAGATAGACCAAAAAAGGTACAGGAGTAGCAGAAGCAGGATGTTGAAACCCTGAAGGAAGCGCAACCAAAGAACATTGAAGCATCTCTGAGAGTCAATGGAATGGCATTGAATCTGGAAGCAGTAGTTGAGACAGACGAGTCTCAAACCACCATGTCAAACCACCCATCGGAAGGAACAATATAATATGTCACAGTTTGGCTGAAATGGTATTCTGAAGAACAACTGGAAGTCACTGGAACCTCGAGCCAACCACCAGCGAAGAAAGACAAGTAGCAGGTACCTAAGTCACCTCGCAAGCAACCTGTCGCAGCAATCATCCTACTGTGAATACCGAATGGGGTATGGGTGGAATCAAGCTTTCTAGGGAAAATTAACAAGCTGAAATACTTAGACCATGATGTAGTAGACCCATAAGATTTTCTGTAATTTGCAAAGAGAGTATACTTAGAAACTATGGGCGTAAATTCGGTTGGGGAACCACTGGATCAACCACTCTGATGGGCAACAAGGTTGGAGAAAACAAGAATTTTAGGTCTGTTGGATCTACCACATTTTGGTAGAGGTTAGTATGCAAGTGTGTGCGTCAAATAGTCATTAGAAGTCACACATGGCAGGGACATATTGTTGGACAAGATCATCTTGATAAGCATAGAGCTTATTGTGAACGTAACAGGGTTTCCATCCTGGGGAATGGATCCAGCGTAGTTTCTTGATGAAAAAGCCAAGGAAAAAGAAATAGCAGAAGAGATGAAGAATAATTATGGTACTGATAGGGGGACGTGAGGCATCATCATCAAGAGGATTAATAATTTCGCAACACAAATGGGTGCAAAAATCTTAGCCTATAAGCTGTTAAGAAAATGTCTCAGGAAGGAAGCTCTGGTTGGGGTTGTCGCAATTGCATCTCAGTGTGTCGAGGGCACCATAGTGAGCTGGGCACAGTATCTCTTGAACTTGTTCCTCGATGACTGCAAGGATGCATAGGATCTAAGAACAGAGTTTCACTATTCATGGCTAATCATGTTAATATCCTTTATGGTATGGAGGGAACTGAGATACATAACTTTCATTACCAGACAAAAACCTAATTAGGGAGTGAGATATTTATTGTTGAGAGCCAAGTTGGATGCTAGGCCAAAAAGAATGAATGGATCCATATTTGAAGGATACCTACGTGATTTGCAAGAGGCCATCAACAACATGTGAAGAATAACACCAGAGGTTATCGTGCAATATCAAGACATCTCTAACTTCAAGGCCACATGACATATGATGTGGATACAGGTGCGCAAGGTTCTCGATAGGAAGTGGCTACAAATGCGTTATTGTATCACAGAGGGTGACATTGACATTGTAATCAAAGACTAGGAATATGAGCGGAATATTTCGGCCCTTACCCAAGACTTGCCGGAAAGGAATGTTAGTCCCTAAAGTTGCACTCGACTGGTAAGGGCAAGCTAGGGAATCATTGATTTTATTGCAAAGTGTTTTTGAGAGTTTTATGATTTGGTTTTGGTATAATGGTTGAAAACTGGGTCAAGTTTACAGCATGGCATGAAAATCAATATTAAAACATTGCATATCCCATTGGCTGAATAATAGGTAGATACATAGATGGAGTAAACCAATTCAAGAAAAAGGAAAGTGAAATCTTCAATTTGTCAATTTCACAAAGTTTAGTTTCAATATATTATAAAGAAACAAGGGTTTCAACTTGAAATCATTACTTGAAAATTATCTTTACAGCAAAATGTTCACTGTATAAATTAACATTCAAGAACCAAAAGCATTGCAATTTGAATAATAAATTCAAGCATGAAAAATGAAATAACAGAGTAGAAAAGAGAAGGTCTAACCATCCATATGCCTTTGCTATTATGTGTCAATTGAACATACATGCCTTTTACAATAATCTCCACAAAAATTTTCTCTAGATCTCCAAATTTTCGACCTCCATATAGTCTGTCTTCTGTCTTTTTAAACTATCTATAAAACTTATAGATCCTATTATCTAGAACAACTTTAAATGACTAGAATCAAAAAGTATCCAGATCCTAAATTGTTTCACTCAAAATGAGCTTCTACCTCCAAAACAGTCCACAGTTCAACAGCTTGATATAACAAACATTGCCAGCATTACATTTGACTCTACAAAATAGGGATTTTGTTTGACTCTGTAAAGAAGATCGAAGTCTTAGCATCTCCTTGATCAAAAAGAGTAATTATTTTCCATATCTCCTAGATAACCTTTAAACAAAATTGTAACCAATCTTCATGTTACCTTTAGGATAAAATCACAGCAATGGCCTCGACATTTTTCTGCTTGAGCTTCGTGGTTAACACAACATTGTGCCAGTAAAGTATGAAATTGATTTCCCTGAGTTCCTTAAGCAATGCCCTTTTCTTCTTCTTCTTCTTTTAAGACTGTTAGGGTCTGAAAAGTTTGGTTGTTGGCCTGGATTCCGATAGAAACCATGGCCCTGACCAGCGTAAGGGTTTTGCATCTGTGGAGACATCATTGGCTGATTCCCCATAAAGGACATAGGATGTTGGGCATTCATCATGTTTGACGGACTTTGGGAAGGATTACCCCATGCCGGTCCCAATGGGAGAGGCATAGAACTTTGTCTGGGGTTCCATTGACTGTGGAAAGAATGACCCCATAACGACATTCCAAAGGAAGGAACGGATCCTTGTCCTGAGTTCCAAGGTCCTGGTATATGTGCCCCCGGCGTAGGAATAGTACCTTGCACCGGAGTAGACTCTCCAAAAATGGGTGTTCCCCCAGATGGGAAAGCAGTGGATGTGAAAGTGTTATTACCAAACATCCCATTCCAAACAAATGGTGATGAACCTACCGACAGAGTTTGCGCAGGTGTTCCCTGACTCCTGGCTCCAAGCGAACTCATGTGTGCAGGCTTCTCGGCGGACTGCTGATGCAAACCACCAAGCGAAGGGGACGAAGGAGAGATATGACCTCCAGTATAAGGAAAAGCATTAAAAGGGACAGGAATGCCCCCAAGTTGACCTTGCAGAGGAGTGTTAGAACTCCTTGCCCCCAGACCCAAAGTCTGTAAAGTGGAGTAAGTGAGTGCAGGAATTGTACCTGAACTAGGCATACCGTATGAAAACGGAGGGCCTGTCGCACTAGGTGTAAAAGGAGGTGTGGCCACCGTGATAGAGGGGGATGGTCCACTGTGTGACATAGTTGCGGTCGAGACCATGGTGGCCTGGACCGTTGGCAGCATGTTAGGAGATGATTCTCCTGTGATCGCAACGGTGATGGGAATGGAAGAATTCCCAGAGGAAGTAACAACGTTTGTTTCCATAGCTGTGTGAGGCACTGGCAGGCTTTCATAAAATTGAATTGGCACAATAACTTGTGGCCAAGTATCAGTGGTTGGGGTTTCAACCGAACCAATATTGGCGATTGATTCCTCTGGGAGTTGTTCAGGCTCAATGGTTTGAAACCCGGTTGCTTCGAAAGACCCTTGTTGGTCTAGCCTCCACCTTAATGGTGGCGGGGGTGGCTCCAATATAACCGGCGGCAGGCCCAGAAGCCTTCATGACCAACAGAGCTCTGAATCCTCCACTATGTGAGAATATCCATGACATGCTAACATATTCTACACGTGAAAACAGTAACACACACTAAAAGAAATCCCCTAAGAGATAAATCAAGCAAACACTAAACTAGTTGGAAGAACAGTTACAACAACCAACACTAGAGCAACTTACCAGTGCAAGTGCAACTCAAAAATGGAAGCACCCTCTGGGTATACTCTGTGAAACGTGGCCCAATTTCTATCCTAGGTACCGCGGTATACCCCCGCAGTCACCTGTGTATGTCCCTGGAAAAGATTGGCAACTAGTTTGCCAACACGCGAATAGTCACTAGGTGGGTACAGTCGATAGTCGGGTAGACCACAATGAGCAGGGTATCAAGCCCGAAACTTGTCAAGGGTATCGAGAGAAAATGGTCTGGAAGACAACTGAGGACCTCGAACGGATTCGAGACCCATGAAGCCCCATGGAAAATGAAAACGATGGAATCCCTTAACAAATTCTTGATATGTGTTCTCCACTACGCTCGGTCCAACTTTGGAGGGGTTATCTCTACTACCTTTCCTTACGCGACCTCGTGTTTAGCCCCTGTGTTAGAGGGGGGTCCCGGATAAATTTCACGCAACTGTACTTTTACACTCCCTATTTGACAGACTCCAATGTTTGGTTTGAGTGGCCTTGGAGAATTTACTCTCCAACCTATTCCAAGGCCCTAGTCCTGAGCTAGTGTATGAACCCTACAAATGAAAGAGTCTAATAGATTTTAAATTAGTGTTTCTTTTAATGGGAATTTTTACGTCACAAGATATGAAGGTGAAACCGATGGTGTGTAAAGACTCAAAGCAAAATGAACAAGAAATGCTTGGAAACAAAAACTTTTACAAAAATGCAAAAACCAACAACTTTTCACTAAGAAAGACTTCTTTTCTTTTCAACTTTTCTAAGATTTCATGCAGCAACATAAAGGAATTTCACTCAATCTGCGAGCTACTTATTCTCTAAATGCTCTGCAAAAACTTATGAAAAAATACTTCTTGCTAGCTATTGATGCATCAACACAATCTTCAAACAAAGAAGCAAATGAAAAAGAGAAATTTTTATTTTTTTTATTTCAGTGCTAAATGAAGAAACAAAGGGAAAATGCCGACAAGCACAAAACCAAGAAAAAAAGATAAAATTTTGGCTTAAAGCACAGATCGCAAAGAACCAGAGCAAAGACGCACAATGGCAATCAAGAAAGCACTGACTCCTACGCTTGTCTAAAAACCATAACACAAAATATTTTTCTTTTTTTATCTTTTCTATCAATAATCAACCAGGATAAGGGTAAGAGGCCCTAACCTACTGACTGTGCAGCCCTAGAATCGAACCCCTGAGAGGAACACTTCGCACCACAAGAGGGGATGACTGCCCCACCCAGGCTGAAAAGAAACCAAGCAAGCCCGCGACTGTCACTGAAACAACACACATGCAAACGCATGCTGAGCTATAACAGCGCGTGGGTACCCGCGGGCTAAACTTGAACAGGCCGTGGGTCTGTATAAATGCTAAGACAAAACAAAAAACAGGCATCCCAGACCTGAAAAATACCTCTGGTATTGACAACCAGGGTCTCTTAAAGGCTTGGATGCTTCTTCTTAACAGAAAAGAAAAATAATTGCAAAAATAACAAACGCAACAAGATAGACTGAGACAAGACTGTAAACCAGCAAGACCCAGACAGGATATAGAAAGCCCCCTAAGAATATAAAATTTTGACAGGGAAGAGGAGACTGCCTCTTAAGCTCTCTGAGCCCTACATGCTACTGAAACCACTACAGCAGGCGTTCAAACGCGAGCTGTAGAAGGTTAGGGTGCAGGTTACATGCGTGCAAGCCTTCTGCAGGCCGCGTGTACCTCTGTGTGTCCCAATAATAAATGTCAAGCAATAGTCAAGGAAAAAACTGGTATTAAGAACCAGGTTCCCTGCTAGCTCTGACCTAACAGAAAATAAACAAACAAAGAAATAGAAAATCTATCCCTTTAAACTACCCAAAAACCTTACTTGAATCTGGAAACCCTAAGATACTCTGGTAGAAACCATGGCCCAGATTCTACCATGGGGAATGATACTCTTAGGGTTTCTGGTTTCTACCAGAGTTTCCCCATGGTAGACTCTTAGGGTTTCCCCATGGTAGAAACCATGGCCCTGACCAACGTAAGGATTTTTCATCTGCGGAGACATCATCGGCTGATTCCCCATGAAGGACATAGGATGTTGGGCATTCATCGTGTTTGATGGACTTTGGGAAGGATTACCCCATGCCGGTCCTGATGGGAGAGGCATAGAAGTCTATCCGAGGTTCCATTGACTGTGGAAAGAATTACCCCAGAATGGCATTCCAGATGAAGAAATGGATCCTTGTCCTGAGTTCCAAGGTCCTGGTATATGTGGCCCCGGTGTAGGAATAGTACCCTGTGCCAGAATAGACTGTCCAAAAATGGGTGTGCCCCCAGATGGGAAAGCAGTGGATGTGAAATTCTTGTTACCAAATGTCCTGTTCCAAACAAACAGTGACGAACCTACCAGTGGAGTTTGCGCAGGTGTTCCTTAACTCCCGGCTCCAAGTGAACTCATGTGTGCAGGCTGCCTGGCGGACTGCTGATGCAGACCACCAAGCGAAGGGGATGAAGGAGAGATATGACCTCCAGGGCAAGGAAAAGCATTAAAAGGGACAGGAATGCCCCCAATTTGACCTTGCAAAGGAGCGTTAGAGCTCCCTTCCCCCAGACCCAAAGTTTATAAAGTGGAGTAAGTGAGTGCAGGACTTGTACCTAAACTAGGCATACCATATGAAAACGGAGGGCCTGTCGCACTAGGTGTAAAAGGAGGTGTGGCCGCTGCGATAGAGGGGGATGGTCCACTGTGCGACGTAGTTGCGGTCGAGACCATGGTGGCCCAGACTGTTTGCGGTAAGTTAGGAGATGATTCTCCTATGGTCGCAACGGTGATGGGAATGGAAGAGTTCCCAGACGAAGTAACAACATTTGTTGCCATAGCTGTGTGAGACACTGACAGGCTTTCATAAAATTGAATTGGCACAATAACTTGCGGCCAAGTATCAGTGGTTGGGGTTTCAACCAAACTAAGATTGGCGGTTGATTCCTCCAGGAGTTGTTCGCTCTCAATGGTTTGAAACCCAGTTGCTTCAAAAGACCCTTGTTGGTCTAGCCTCCGCCTCAATGGTGGCGGGGGTGGCTCTAGTATAATCGGCAGCAGGCCCAGAAGCCTTTGTGACTGGCGGAGCTCTGAATCCTCCACTTTGTGAGAAGATCCACGACATGCTAAGGTATTCTACACATGCAAACAATAACACACACTAAAAAGAAGCCCCTAAGAGATAAATCAAGCAAACACTAAACTAGTTGGAAGAATAGTTACAACAGCCAACACTAGAGAAACTTATCGATGCAAGTGAAACTCAAAAATGGAAGCACCCTCCGGGTATACTCTGCAAAGCGTGGCCCAATGTTTGTCCTAGGTACTGTGGTATAACCCCGCATTCACCTGTGTATGTCCCTAGAAAAGATTGGCAACTAGTTTGTCAGCACGCGAACAGTCACCAGGCAAGTACAGTCGATAGTTGGGTAGACCACAATGAGCAGGGTATCAAGCCCGAAACCTGTCAAGGGTATCGAGAGAAAATGGTCCGGAAGACAACTGAGGACCTTGAATGGATTCGAGACCCACGAAGCCCCGTGGCAAATGCAAACAACGGAATCCCTTAACAAATCCTCGATATGTGTTCTCCATTATGCTCGGTCCAGCTTTGGAGGGGTTATCTGTGCTACCTTTCCTTACGTGACCTTGTGTTTAGCCCCTGTGTTATAGGGGGGCCCCGGATAACTTTCACACAACTGGACTTCTACACTCCCTATTGACAGACTCCAATATTTGGTTTGAGTGGCCTTGGAGAATTTACTCTCCAACCTATTCCAAGGCCCTAGTCCTGAACTAGTGAATGAACCCTACAAACAAAAGAGTCTAATATATTTTAATTAGCGTTTCTTTTAATGGGATTTTTTACGTCACAAGGTATGAAAGTGAAACTGATGGTGTGTAAAGACTCAAAGAAAAATGAATAAGAAATGCTTGGAAACAAAAACTTTTACAAAAAATGCACAAACCAACAACTTTTCACTAAGAAAGACTTCTTTTCTTTTCAACTTTTCTAAGATTTCATGCAGCAATCATAAAGGAATTTTCCTAAATCTGCAAGCTACTTATGCTCCTAAATGCACTGAAAAAACTTATGAAAAAAGACTTCTTCCTAGCTATTGATGCAGCAACACAATCTTCAAATAATGAGGCAAATGAAAAAGAGGTCAATTTTTTTTTATTTAAGTGCTAAATGAAGCAACAAAGGAAAAATGTCGACAAGCACAAAAACCAAGAAAACCAAATAAAATTCTGGCTTAAAGCACAGATCGAAAAGAACCAGAGCAAAGACGCACAATGGAAATCAAGAAAGCACCGACTCTTACGCTTGTCTACAAACCATAAAACAAAATCTTTCTTTTTCTCTTTTTCTTTTTAATCAACAATCAACTAAGAAAAAACCAGGCTAAGGATGAGAGTCCCTAACCTACTGACTGTGCAGTCCTAGACTCAAACCCCTGAGAGGAACACTTCTCACCACAGGAGGGGATGACTGCCCCACCCAGGCTGAAAAGAAACCAAGCAAGCCCACGACTATCACTGAAATAGCACGCGTGCAAATGCGTGCTGAGCTATAACAGCGCAGGTACCTGCGGGCTAAACTTGAATAGGTCGTGGGTCTGTATAAATTCTAAGACAAAACAAAACACAGGCAGCCCAGACCTGAAAAAGGCCTCTGGTATTGACAACCAGGGTCTCTTAAAGGCTTGGATGCTTCTTCTTAACAGAAAAGAAAAATAATTGCAAAAATAACAAACGCAACAAGACAGACTGAGACAAGACTGTAAACCATCAAGACCTAGACAGGATACAGAAAGCCCCCTGAGAATGTAAAATTCTGACAGGGAAGAGGAGACTGCCTCTTAAGCTCTCTGAACCCTACACGCTACTGAAACCACTATAGTAGGCATTCAAACGTGGGCTGTAGAAGGTTAGGGCGCAGGTTACATGCATATAGGCCTTCTGTAGGCCGCGTGTACCTCTGTGTGTCCCGATAATAAATGTCAAGGAACATTCAAGGGAAAAACTGGTATTAAGAACCAGGTTCCTTGCTAGCTCTGACCTAACAGAAAACAAAGAAAGAAAGAAAGAGAAAATCTATTCCTTTAAACTACCCAAAAACCTTACTTGAATCTGTAAACCCTAAGAGTATCATTCCCCAGTGGAGTCGCCAATTTTGTTGTTGGGCAATAATACCCTACGGAATAACAAGCTAGGGTTGAACTTGCATGCAGATAATGACCCTAAAGAAATCACTTTTAACCTATCATACCAAACTCAAAACCCCTTTTTCACATGCAAACATAGAAAGAACCTACTAACCTTTTTACTGATGTTTGGTGTAGATCCTCCATTGAGCTTTGTCCACTTGCTTGCGCTGCTCCTTCCGAAGACGATCCTGCAACCAAGAAAAAATACTATGCATGCATGCTATTTTTCTACTTGAGGGTTAGAGATTAAGCACAAATCGAATAAAACATATATAATTCATGCATTGGGATGGGAAAAGTATTCTTTTATTAATCTCAAGATGAATCAACTTACAATAATGATAGAGATCGGCCACCGCTCCTCGATCCTGATCCTGGGCTCCTCCTCTTCTTTGTCCTCCAACTGCTTTGCTTAAATTCTTCTTAGGCTTGAGGAAAGGCTAAAGTGTTGGGACAAATGGATTCAACAATTGGGCAGAGTTTCTTTGCTATCTTTTTCCTCTCCAAATAGTACCCCTACCCCTTCTTTTATAGGCTAGAAGGAGCTAGGGTTTTGGACAAACTCTCGGCCATGCATGGCTGGGATTTTCAGTTAACTGACCCAAATCTTTTTGTCCCGTCGGCAAATTTCCTGTTTTTTTTCTTTGTTAGGTAAACGCGGGTTGTAGTGAGCCAACTAGCATTCCAACGCATGCAGTAGTAGGCCTACCAGCATTCCAACGCATGCAGTAGAGGGTTAGGGTGCGTGCCACTTGATTTAAGAGGATTTTTAAGAGTTTATTCAGCATGGATTTGGCAAGGAAGGGATATGAGTTGGTCTGATGCCAGGTAAGCATGTGTGGTGCAATTTAGGGTTATAACAAAGACTTTGACTTCTTTCTTGCTGGCAAGCATTCCACTGTTCTATCTGCATCTTTTCCTTCTTTAATTGCTTTATGGTTTTCTGAAATTCTTCAATCTTTTCCTTATCAGTTCTTATCTTGACCCTGAATCCTGAAAAATCTTCAGAGGGTGCAGTTTCATTCAGATTTAAAGTAACACTGGGTTCTTTGGATTTAACCTGGTATTTTGAGATTAATTTTGAGCTATGTTTTTCTTTAGAACTTGATGAATCCATAGCTCCAGGTACATTTGGTAAGTAATCTAAGTCTTCCAAGTAATCCTGTTTTTCTTCAAGCAATTCATTGATGCCTTTAGCCATCTCTTTAGCCTTAGCTAATCTAGTTGAAGTTCTTGTTACAGGGCCTGTAGGTGGTGTAAGTTTTCCTTTTCCTTTGTTGACAGATTTCTTTGGAAATGGAGAATTTTTTGCTCTTTTCTTGGTGCTTGTTTCAACATCCTCAGAATCATCTTCTATGATTATGGTGTTTTCTTCTTTGATTTCCAGATTGAACATTTCCTTTGAGTTCAACCTATACTTATTAGTATCCCTGGTTTAATTTCTCCGAGGCTTCTGTGATACACACACACTTTTATCCTTTTTACCTTCGATTGCAAAGTTCCTTTTGTTGGTCGATGGTATTTCAGACTTGACTGTAGTTTGAGCAATGAGATCATTATTTGACTCTATCTCTCCTTTGACATCTTCCTCAGGAAGCATTTCAATTTCGGGCTCCCATCTAGGTCTCTTACTTTTTCTTTTCTTGGTTACCTTGATATCAAAAGATTCATCTTTCACAGGGTTTTCATCAGAAATATCTCGACTCGATTTAACAGTTTTCCTTCCTCTACCCCTTTTCTACTTATTTGATTGAGTGATAGGTTTTAAGGATTGTGTGAGCCAATTCTAGGGCTTCTGTAATTCGTTCAGGGAAAACATGACTAGTGTTTTAATCAAGACTTGATGGAACAAACTGCCTTTGGCATTAGTGGAAATTGACTGCACTTTCTTGGACATTTTTGTCAAACTTTTAAGCAAGAAATAAGGAAGATTTAAAGGGTAGTCATTGTTTATATGCATCAATATTCTGATATGGTAGATGTAGACTAACGAAAACCTCCCTTCATAGGTGATGTATCTGTGAATCACCACCAGAGCAGTGTGCCATTCGGGTCGAACCCAGCTGCGAGGAATTCCCCTTCTCCAATCTGGATTCTGCTTATCTGGGAGGAGGAATTGATTCACAAATTCAGTGACCACGTTCTTCTTCTTCCACCATATTTCCCCTCCAACCACGAGCCTGCAAGCCTTGGCTATAGTCTTCTCTGTCGCCAACATCAACATCTTGCCGATTTTGACCTCATGACCATCGAAGTTCAAAGCAAATTCCATGGAAACATGTTCGTCATAACCTTGAAATGTACTGAGGAACTCAAACCACCCGACGTCTCTGAATCTTTAAGCCATCTCAGGGTAGGCTTCAAGAAGCTTGGCACCTTCTGGTTCGATTCTGGCAACTTGTCCACTCCTCTTTGGCGCCATTAAACTCAATTCTACAGCTATCGCCCTAGAGTTCCAAATTCACTTCCTGCAATTGTTGATATATACATGTTGCTTTGAATGAATACCTGTATTTCTCTTTGCAAGGCTAAACTAAACCAACTCAAACCGGTCACATAATAATCATTAAACAATAGGTGATTTTGAAATGAACCCTATGCGCGTGCATAGCAGTTATGTTCTGAACTTGTTGGATTTAGAAATGATTACCAAACTTTCATGGGAACACACGAACTCTTAACTCATGAGTTTTTTTATCATAACTAAATCGGGATAGCAGGCGCAATTTATGGCATGATTATTTGGTGCTACGAGAATAGGCTTATTCCCGTAGCGCGTTTGACAACTTGAAATTTGAAAATTCCAATGGCATAAAAGGATACACTTCCAATTTAAACAATGTTTTTCATAATCAAAACTTAAATAAATCATCACAGATTATAATGCAAACCATGAAACATCCAAAATCTAAAAATTAAAAACAACTGAAAGCAGAAAATGAGGGATGGGTAAGGAGGTTTTAGGACAAGGGTTTCTCACTAAACCAAGACAAAATTAGAAACTAACAAGGACAACAAAAGAGGAGGAAGGGAAGGAGGAAATGCAACCTCAAGAAATCCAAGTTCCCAAAAAATGAAGGATGGGCCAGACAAAAACAACACAGACAAACGAAGGCATAGTGAATACGGGGACCCCGAAGGGGAAGAAGGATAATACGCAGTAGGCCAAAGAACAACAGAAATAGTTCAAGGCCATGAAAGGGACTACACCAAGTCCCAACCCATAGGAACTAGGTGGAAATAAGAGGCCATCTACGCAAATGGGGGGTGCACACAAGAAAATGAAGGTGCAAAGAACACCTCTAGAATATGCAGTCACAAAGGATGATGGAGAGATTATAAGCCAAATGGTTCAGGATTGTATATCCTAGGATTTCGACAATGTTGCGCACCACATGGACATAATTCAAGAGGAGATGGAAGAAATGTGATAGTTCCTCGAGCAAATCGGAGAAGTACAGATAGCAAGCAGGAGCAAGGGCACAGAGCCATCAACACCATAGATAGAGGAAATATTAGAAGAAGGAGAGTGAGATCCAGTCCATACGATACTACAGTTGAACACAAAATTCCACATTTCACCCATTATGTTACACATGGACGATATTGTGTGGAAAACACCCCTCAAATAATTATCTCAAATCCAACTAGTATTTCCACGGATACCATCTAGGGCTCTACATAAGTTGCAGGTTAGCATAAACCATGAGGTAGAGTCTCGAGCATGCACAGACTTATCTGAATTGCAGCAAGAAACGGAGAAGTGGGATGCGCTAGAAATAATACATGAACAGTCTAAGCTTGAGACCCAAGAGGAGAGGGAGCATTCAATCAGATTGTAGAAGAATGTGGTAGGCACTTACGAGAAGATTCCAAAGACTGCGCAGGTGGATGAAATCACAGCAGTAGAAAATATTGATCACATTGAGCAAGAAATCGATCAATATTAGAAGGAGATCGAGAATCTCAAAGAGCATCTCACACCAACCACTCCACCGGTAGTAAAGGAGAAAAGGAAGAAGGAGGCAATGGTGTAGATGTAGGAGATATAGAAACAGGTCAACACAACAACTGACTTGTTCGATAAAGAAACACATATTTGGAAAAAGTCAGAGGAGAATCAACAGATCCAAACGTGGGACAAGGAAGAATAAAGGATCAACATAGTTATCCAAGACCTCAAGTAGAGGCAGAAGACAATGCCCATCACATAGCATTTCAAAGGGGCACAGGACATGAAGAAACTGTAGGCAGAACTCACCACTTCGCAAACACAAAAACATGAGTGTCATGCTCAAGTGGAATCATTGCAAGAATGGGTAGAAGAAGTCCTAGCATAGACAGAGGAATCCAAGACACATATAGCACAAACCTAGGTAGAGTTTGCAGGATTGATCAGTGATGAATTTGTATCTGAGGTAGCAAACACAATCAAGGAGAAGACCACGTAGGTGCAAACACAAACAATAGAGGTCAATGAAAAGTTCCAAGCGATCACCCAGGAGATCAAGGAAGCACACAAAGGTTAGGTGGCTCAGGAAAAGCCACATGTCAGTGCTGGGGGTCTATTGGATGCAAGGAAAAGCGAAAAGAGAGACGATTTTGGGAAATAAAACATGCACGAGGAGAAAGACAACTGGAAGGAAGAATAACACATGCGCATGCAGGGAAGACTTTGTTATCACCACAATGATTACGCTTGAAATACAAGTTTAAACTTAGTAGGTGACTAAATTAGTGTAGAGACATGGCATCATTTGGAGGCTCAGGTCATATATGGTGGCAATATGGAAAAATATAGTGGAGTGCGAAGGAGGGAATCCTACGGACTGTTGATCTTGAAGTAGCCCAGATCAATGGTTGATACCCATATCGAGCGGCGAAATAGCATGGAATTTAACTATGCGAGGGTAGACCATGGAAAGCCATTGTGGTTTTAGTAGTGGACACATGGAACCCTTAGACATACATCGAGGCAAAAATTAGTCTTCCTGAAACCATTTTCCAAACAGCCCCGATGTCACGTGGTCTAATGTGCTAAATCAACAACTCGTGTGGGGAGTTGACGGCTAGTCAAATTACCTCACGTCGTTGGTTCGGGTACTTCCCATCTGACATGTCAAGTGAACATCATTGTATAACTAACTCAAAATTTCATCATTCGAAGTAGATTGGTGAAGCATGGAAAAACAACATACCTTGTCAGTAATTCATGATTAAGATTCGAGGACTACTGGTCTCAGATATAGGTGGCTTTATTCTACTTCGATAAATCGTCATCTCATGCATAAGTGAAGTAATCTCAAGCTAGATTGATTTCCTGAGTTCTATAAAATTAAGGGAGGAAAAAATCATAGTATCTGTGAGGTTGGAAGACATGGACAACGCTAATATAACAATATCCAATACAACAGGGTTTTCAACTAACATGTCAAGATTATCAATGAGTAAGAAAGAAAGGTTGGTTGCACAGATATTAGAAACTAAATTTCATACTAAACCTGCAACTGAAACATAATCAAGGGTCAAACTAAACCCTATTATGAGGGACCCACTCATCAATGGACACATAGATGAAATCTACAAGTAGGCAGTGAAGAAGCGGAGAAAACGTCAGAAAAGAGAAATCAGAGTTGAGGTGATGGAGAGTGTCAGGGAAAATCAACTAGCCTGGTTGAGCACTCTAAAGGAGGAAATCGCCAAGCTAAAATAAATTCTCAGGTAGGATTGAGTATGTTCCAGCAAATTTTGGACAAATGGCAATCGAAGAAAAAGGCCCCAGATATGTCAAACTTGTTCATAACGATCCCTTTAAAATAGGATAATTGTCTTTATAAATCACTCCTCTTTGTAATTGATCTTTATTCTTAGAATTATGGGGAATTTTAAATGTTTGAAATTCCACAAGTAATTCATCTATATATATATATATATATATATGTTATCTCGAGGATATAGAAAGCATGGAGAAAAGAGGATCCTTCCCTCTGAGCAGGAAGACTTTTGTAAACTTTGGGGCTAGAATGAATACATAAATGCAGAAGCAGATTTCAGACTGTTTATGAAAAGATTCTAATCGGCGGTGATATGAGTCTTGTGTTATTTCATAGTATGTGATACCTATAATCTTATATTTCATTCACACTTTCATCTGTCTAGATTGGATAAACAAAAACCTAGAATTCATCATTGTGATCCTCTTGGCTTAAGCAATTTAGACTATGTGTATTTCTTCTCAACCAATTCATAATTTATTTTAATATGTTCTGATGCAGTTATATGCTTCTTTTCCTCTAATGCCATGCAAATTCCATATATAAAATCAGACTCATCGCCTCATTTATCCTTTTCCTCTTGATAGTTTTCATGTTTTGACAATGCATTGTTCATTCTAGACTCCATAGCCCAAATGTTATCTTCATTTCTTTAGTTATTTTATAAGAACCCCCCAAAACAAACCAAATATAGCCATTAATTTCCATAGATATATCAAGTTACACGAGAGAGCCCTCTCTGAATTGAACAGGCTAGTGCCTCAGCTCTAAAGTTGGTTGAAACATTTACCTCTGTCATTTGTCTATTCAGCCGGACAAAATTTACAGAGCACTATCATTCAGGCGTCGTTGTTGGGGATGAAATTGAAAAATTTTCCCTAGGAAAGAACAACATGATTGAGTTCTAAGGTCTGAGAGTAGTAGACACTTAGGCACATATTGGTTGTATTCCTTCTCTGGCGACTCCACACATTAAAAAATCAGTTTGAAGGTGATTCCACTGGTAGAAGAATCCAAAATTTTGAATTTTCACTGGTGACTCCACTCTCAATGCAGAATCCAGCTTCCAAAACATCAATGGTGACTCCACTCTTAATGCAGAATCCATATCCCAAAGCGTTATTGGTGAATCCAATCAAATTTTGAATGCAGTTCATTCACTAAAAGATGATACCCCTTGGCAAAGGTATGAGAAGGCGTTATGGATGAAAACAAATGCTCAAAATGGGATTTTTTCCAGGTCATTTTACTATTTGTTATAAGTTGTTTCTAGTCTTTTCTTGAAAATGCTAGAAGAGTTTTTCTTTACTTACTGCATGCAAATGATGACCATGACAATCCAGAAATTATATATCCCCCTCTTAAAATTGTTAAATTATGTACCAAGGCAAGTGTTTCTCTTCCCTAGGCCCTAAGGGGGAGAAATTGCCGAATATGGGTCTTAGTCAACTGGGTGGGATTTTGAAAAAATAACAAAAATTACACGAATGTCCCCTCAGTTCATCACTAGCCTTGATAAAAATATTCCATCTAAATCATGTAAGGAACATAACGATGAGCCTCATGAATCCAAGAATAGTATTTCACCCCCTATACTTAACCCAACATCCCCCCAGATTTGGCACAGATACATTCCCTTGAAGCTACCTCAATTCCATCATGATTTTCCTCCTGAGTACTATAAGTACCTACCTATTGGGGAACCTAATACAATCTCAGCTGAAAAACACGTCCAAGGGTTTGAGCATTTTATAGATTTGTTTGAGATTGATCATGATGATGTTTGTATGAGGGCCTTTTTTCAATCCTTGAAAGGAGACACCAAAAACAGGTTCAAGCATTTGCAGCCAAAGACAATTAGCTCATGGGAGGAATTGAAAGATGTGTTTTTAAAGTTTTGGGGTAGGAAGAAATATTGGACCTACATCTTAGAGAGTTCTACGCTTTGAAAAAGTAGGAAAATTAAACTATTAATATATTCAGTAGAAGGTTTTCCAGTATCTATCACAATTTTCCTAGAGAAATTCGACCCACTGAAGTTGTTGCCATGCTCGATTTTGCTACTACTCTTCATCTAGATTTGTCTTTCCTCCTGATGGAAAGAAGACCTAAGTCCTTACAAAAAATGTTTAATGCTGCTCGGGACATTCAACACAACATCCAAGCATGTAAACAAATCCAAAATGAGGAGTTTAATGCTCAAGAACATGAAAGTGAATATGAACAGAAAATAGTTGATTGGAATCTTGAGCATAGAATTGACAATATCATAGGTCCCCTTGAAGTTTCAAATGATAATGATTTTGTGAAAAATTACATTCCACTTGTTGAAAGAGGAGGTGTTGATTTAGCTTATGATCCATCTCATGATAAGAAGGGGGATGATTGTTTTATATATTCATTTTTGGACAGTCAAGAAGATGAGTTTGCAAATCAGTTTGTTGAAGAACAGGTTGATGTTCCAAGTTTGTTTTTGTTAGATGACATTGCATGTGTTGTTGATTCACCTGTATATGATGAATATGATTATGATTATGATGTTGACTTCCTAGAACAACCAACTGCATGTTCTTTATCAGAAAATGTTCTTTTTCAGCAGTGTAATGACAGAAATCAGCCTACATAACACAGTTACAAAGAACAAAGTATTGCATCAGTTAAAGAGAATTCTCTACCTTTGTGATTTGGTGCATTCAAATTGTTGAAAGAAAATTCTCAGGTCATTGTTGAGGAAAACGAATTTGTGGTGATGCAAAGTCACACCAGGCTGATGAAACAGATTGCCAAGATAGTGCAACACTCTTCTCAAGTGCTTGATGACCCTAATACTTGTTTTGTAGAAGATCTTGTCAATTCGAAAGTATAATCATTGGTCAAAGAAAAAGTTGAAAATGATCATGTCCAACAATCCAAAGAAATAGAGAAATGTACCTATGACAACACTGGAGAAAATGAAGAAGGTTTTGAGTCAGGTAACAAAACCTTTCCATTGTTTTTTTCCTCATTCGAACCGTTGAAACAAAATGTCTATAGTGTTTCAAATCAGAAAGCATTCAAGCATGATGTTGAAAGTGAAGAAAGTAGTGGAATTACAAACAAAAACTCTCTTCCCTTATGTTTTTCTTCCTTTGAATGGTTAAAAGAAAATCATGAGATTTCAGAGAAAACAGAGAGTTCTGACTACATTCATAGTAGTATTGTTTTACATGAAAAGATTGTTATCGTTGAGGAACACCAACTACACTCACATGAATTAAACGATCATTACTTGGAAAGGTATTTCAATTTGGAGTTGCAACCTGCGCTTGACCATAAGATTAAAGAAGAAGATGATCAAGAAATTGTTGTTAAATGTTATTTTCCTTCTCCTAAAACTAATGCAGATGCAACAGTATTCCCTTCAAGACAAAGTATTTCAAGGATTCCTTTCTTCCCTTGAAAATCACATAGTGATACTATTTCTAAATGGCCTAGACATGGATGAAGATTTTGAAATTTCACCTACAGAGACTCCAAGCAGCAAGAAAACACTTTTGGAGGAAGCTTGCTCTTCTGTCTTGACTCCTGAAAAGGAAACATTCTTCCATATAATTCATGATCCCAAGAAACATTATATGGAAAACGTTTACAATCATAATTTACCAATAATAATGGATTACAACAAATCAATGTATGTATCAAATGTGAGTATTCTTATGTCATATGATGTTATCCAACCATGGTTTCCTTATGAATCAATAAATCCTTACTACCAGACTTCTCAACAACTCTATCAGTTTTTCAATAGAAGTCAACAAGTTGAATCACCTGAAAACAAAAATGCAGTGGAAGGAGTGAAATGTGATGATTGTTTTATGCATATCTTAGAAGATCCATTTGTGATTCCGTTGGAGGAAGTGAACAATCTAGGCCTTTCAAAAATATTAAGAATTGGACTTATGGATAAAGTTTTGAATGAATCGTTAGCAAAAAGGTTTTGTAACAAGCAAGTGCAAAGAAAATGAGCAGTGGATAGAATGTTGTCATGGCTACATTGGGATTATGATTTCACTTGATTAACAATCCTTTTTCAGTAGTTAGGTTAGGTAGGAGTGTTCGAATAATCTTGTTGGTCAAGCATTGTTTTAAATCTCCAGTAGTATGTACAGTTAGATCCTAGCGGTATTTTTCAGCATCCAGTGTAGAGCAATTTGAAAAATCTGATTTTAATATTTGATGTTCAGTCTTCAATACGTAATAGGATGCCCACACATGTTTGAAGGCAGCCCAACGAAGAAGGAACTAGGTCTATAGTTATTTGCTACCTCACAGGGAGGATAGCATCCCCAATTGGAGCCTATGTTATCACCATAACGATTACGCTTGAAATCTGAGTTTAAATTTAGCAGGTGACTAAAGCAGTGTAGAGACATGGCTTCATTTGGAGGCTCAGGTCATATATGGCGGAAATATGGACAAATATAGCAGAGTGCAAAGGAGGGAATCCCACAGACCATTGATCTTGAAGTATCCCAGATCAACAGTTGAGACCCATATCGAGCGATGAAATAGCATGGAATTTAACTATGCAAGGGAAAACCAGGGAAAACCATTGTGGTTTTAGTAGTGGATGCATGGCACCCTTAGACGTACATCGGGGCGAAAAGTAGTCTTCCTGAAACCATTTTTCAAATAGCCATGATGTCACGTGGTCTAATGTGTCAAATCATCAACTCGTGGGGGGAGGTGACGGCTAGTCAAATCACCTCACATCGCTAGTTCGGGTACTTCCCGTCCAACATGTCAAGTGAACGCCATCATATAACTAACTCAAAATTTCATCATTCGAAGAAGATTGGTAAGGCATGGAAAACCAATGTACCCTGTCAGTAATTCATGATTAAGATTCGAGGACTATTGGTCTCAGATATGAGTGGCTTTATTCTACTCCGGGAAATCATAGTCTCATGCATAAGTGAAGTAATCTTGAGCTGGATTGATTTCCTAAGTTCTGTAAAATTAAGGGAGACAAAAATCGTAGTCTCTACGAGGTTGGAATACATGGACAATGCCAATCGAATAGTATCCAATACTACAGGGTTTTCAACTAACATGTCAAGATTATCAATGAGTAAGAGAGAAAGGTTGGTTGCACAGATATGTGAGATCGGAAGA
>CBVK0100683068.1:0-11136 GCA_900067695.1 Picea abies
GCCTTCTCATAAACCCAGATTACTAGGGACGTCTCCCTTGGACTAGCCATCCTAAATAGAAAGAGCTCCCCATCGAGGTGACAGTGGGTGGGGAAGCTCCTGTTACGCCAGTTTGAAGCCTTGACTCAAGATAACCTAAACCCTTCCTACAAACTGTGCGATAACAAGGAGAAAATTCAATATCTCCTCTTGGGGGTTTGGGAAAGAAAGGTGCCAAGGTTGGACCTTTGAACTCGCGAAGGTGCGAGAGGTGAGGAGTGCTAGCGCTTAGCCTAGCCGTTGGTCGCGCAAGGAGGGCGCTGACGGAAGAAAGGGCTATACCTATTTCATGATTTCAGATATCACGGATTTGAGAAGGAAGAGTCAGGAGTCATGACTCACGAACTCGCGAGATTGCAAGTTGCCGAAAAGGACCTATGGATTGATAAATTTGTAGATTCCAGTGAGAATCAAAAGAGTCGATCTGGCTCAAGGGCGTATAAAACGATTCTGTGAGAGGATCTCGGCCCGAGGGATGAAAGGTATGCACCATATTGGTATTAGAGCTTGACTCTATTTGTATATTTCAGACAGGGACAACGAGAAAGAAAAATCTCAGCCATGCCGCCAAAAAGAAGAGATAGACAAACACTCGATCCACCAGAGGATAGGGAAATTCCAGAAGGAAGGCGTAGGCAGGTGCCAAATCCAGCCATGGAAAGAGATATACATGACCTACATGCTAGATTCATAGACATGGAAATAAAACAAAGGCGCACAGCTGGTGCTGGGGATGTGATTCCGAAAGTGAAAATGAAGCTGGACATGAAGGAGAAGAAGTTGCAGCAAATGAACACCTGATTAGGGTTGTTGCAAGGATGGGTGCTAGAGTAAAAATGGACATTCCAATATATGAAGGAAACTTGGATGCTGAAGAGATTCTAGACTGGATTAGAGCTTTGGACACATATTTTGACTATGAAGATGTCGAGGAAGACAAAAAGGTCAAACATGTTGTCACTAGATTAAAAGGACATGCAACATTGTGGTGGGATGAGCTACAAGATGACAGACACTGCAAAGGCAAGCAAAAGATCAAGAGTTGGGATAGGATGATCGCGAAGATAAAGGAAAAATTCATTCCCAGGGATTACCAAATTATTTTGTTTCAGAGAATGCAAAATTTGAGGCAGAAGCTGATGACAGTGAAGGAATATACTGAAGAATACTACAGGCTGAACATCAGGGCGGGTCCTCACGAAAGTGATGATGAAAAGGTTTCCAGATACATGAATGGTCTGAGATACGAAATTCAGGATGAGATGAGCATGATGACCATACGAACAGTGGAAGATGCTTATCAGGTGGCTCTAAAAGATGAAGAGAAGCTGAGTCGAAAACAAGGTCAAAGAGGCTGAGGCAGAAGTCAAGCCAGAGGCAAAGCAATTGCCTAGAAGAAAAACCAAAAACCCAAAGAAGACTGAAAGAAACCTCAGACTCAGACTGAGAGAGGTGGAAGTTCATAGAGAGGGAAACATACCGAACAGAGAGATCAGTATGCTGATGGAAACATTTTTCCTCGTACCAGAGGTAGAGGAAGAGGAAGAGGTGGAGTAGTGAAATGCTTCACATGTGGAAATAATGGACACAAATCTTATGAATGTCCAGATAAGAAGAAAGAAGGTGGTGAAAATCACATCACCGAAGCACAGAGGTGGAATGTTGAGGCAGAGGATGCTGAAGGTGGAATATCGTTGATGATGCGACATGTTCTCTTAACGCCAGAGAAGGAGGTGGACAATCCAGTGCAAAGGAACAGTCTTTTTCGGACTTCTTGCAAAACCAAGGACAGGGTGTGCAAAGTCATCATGGATAGTGGTAGCACAGATAATATAATTTCTACAGAGATGGTAGAAAAGATGGAGTTGGCGACCATTGAACATCCAATTCCATACAGAGTTTAATGGCTACAGAAAGGGCATCAGGTAAATGTCACTAAACAATGTTTAGTTGAGTTTAAAATAGGAGGGTATAAAGATGAAATACTCTGTGATGTTATTCCCATGGATGTTTTTCATCTATTGTTGGGTAGACCATGGAAATATGACATAAATGTGATTCATGATGGGAGGAAAGACACATACACCCTAGAGAAAAATGGGAGAACTCACATGTTTCTTCCAATCAAAGATAAGGAGGTGAAAACTGAAGTAAGAAACACTGTACTTCTCATGAGTGGGAAGGAACTTCTTACATAGGTCAAGAAGAAGGAGGAACCACAATTCATTGTGGTCAGGAAGCCTAAAATTGTCTTAACCAGTACAAGGGTAGATGATTTAACAGAAGAGGTTCAGAAACTGTTGGAAGAGTTCACTGACATAGTAGTGGACGAACTACCTCATTCGTTGCCATCGATTAGAAGTATAATTCATCAAATTGATCTCATACCTGGAGCTAGTTTTCCAAACAAAGCAGTGTACATATTGACGCCATAGGAGAATGAGGAGGTCAAAAGACAAGTCCAATATTTGTTGGACAAAGGTCTGGTTAGAGAAAGCTTGAGTTTGTGTGTTGTTCTGACAGTACTCAATCCGAAGAAAGATGGAGGCTGGAGGATGTGTACAGACTCAAGAGAAATTAACAATATTACCATCAGGTACAGATTCCCATTGCCAAGAATGGATGATCTGATGGATTTCCTGAGTGGGGCTAATTTTTTTTCGAAGATTGATTTGAAAAGTGGATATCAGCAGATTCGTATGAGAGAAGGTGATGAATGGAAGAGAGCCTTCAAGACTAACGAAGGGTTGTATGAATGACTTGTTATGCCTTTTGGCTTAACGAATGCACCAAGTAATTTCATGATATTGATGAATGAAGTACTGAAGGATTTCATCGAAATTTTTTTCATTGTGTATCTTGATGACATACTGATTTTCAGTAAAACAAAGGAAGAGCATATGAAACATTTGGCTTCAGTGATGAAGAGGTTACATCAAGAGAAGTTGCTGATAAACATGAAGAAATTCTCATTCTTGAAGATAGAGCTCATTTATTTGGGTTTTGTTATTTTTGCAGACAAGTTGAGGATGGATCCAGATAAGGTGGAGGTAATTAAGAATTGGCCATCACCGAAGAGTATATTTGAGGTGAGAAGTTTTCATGGATTAGCTAGTTTCTACCAAAAATTCATCAGTAATTTCAGTGGAATTAGTGCACCGATGATGGACACAGTGAAGAAGAGACATAAGTCTTTTCACTGGACAGAAGAGGCTGAGAAAAGATTCAATTTGTTGAAGAAGAAAATCACGGAACAACCAATTTTGGTGTTGCCGGATTTCAAAAAGACATTTCAAGTAAAATGTGATGCAAGTGGATTTGAAATAGGGGCAGTCTTGAGCCAAGAAGACAAGATAATAGCATACTTCAGTGAGAAGCTGAACGAAGCGAAATTGAAGTACTCCACATATGACAAGGAGTTCTATGCTATTATTCAAGCATTGAAGAAGTGGAGACACTATTTGATTTCGAAGGAGTTTGTCTTATTCAGTGACAATCATGCTTTGCAATTTGTGACTCAACAGGAGAAGTTGAATCAAAAACATGTTAAATGGGTTGAATACATGCATAACTTTACTTTTGTAATTAAGCATATTTCTGGAACTGCTAACAAGGTTGTTGATGCTTTGAGCAGGAAATGTTTGCTGTTGCAGGAGTTCAGAGTCAAAACACTGGGTTTTGATGATCTTAGGGACATGTACAAAGATGATCCAGATTTTAAAGAGGTGTATGAAGCAGCTAAGAATCCAATTCTCAGGGACAAAAGTTAATGGACATAATACATGATCCAGGAAAGATTACTGTTTAAGGGTAATCAACTTTGTATTCCAAAATTCTCCATGAGGGAGAATTTGCTGAAGGAGAAACATAGTGGAGGATTGACCAGGCATTTCGGTCATGACAAGACGTTCTCAAAGTTAAATGAATCATATTTTTGGCTAGGAATGAGAGAAGACGTTAAAATATTCGTGGACATGTGTAGAATTTGTCAGCATTCAAAAGGAAAGAGGCAGAATGCATGATTTTATCAACTATTACCCATACCTGACAAGCCATGGGATGCAATAAGCATGGAATTCATATTGGGGCTTCCGAGAACACAAAGAGGGTTTGAATCAATCTTTTTAGTGGTGGAAAAATTTTCTAAGATGGCACGCTTCATACTGTTTCAGAAAACCAGTGACACAACTCACATTGCGAATTTGTTTTTCAAAGAAGTCATTCGACTTCACGGATTACCAAGGAGCATAGTTTCGGATAGAGACACCAAATTTGTGGGACACTTCTGGAGAACCTTATGGAAAAAAGTTGGGAACAAACTTGTTGTTTAGTTGAGATTATCATCCTCAAATGGATGGACAGACAGAAGTTGTGAATACAAGTTTGGGAGACTTGCTGAGGGGCTTGGTGACAGAACACCACAGCCAATGGGACAATATTCTACCACAAGAGGAATTTTCTTATAATGATTCAATCAACAGAAGCACAGGGCAGAGTCCATTCTAGATTGTTTACGGGATGAAGCCAAGAGGAGTATCTGAGTTGAGGGATTTAGAACAGAATGTGACTAGGAGTGCTAGTGCAGAAGATTTCGTAGAAGCAATGAACGAACTTCACAGCCAGGTGAAGGAGCGATTGCAAAACTCAAGCCAAGAGTATAAGCGCAGGGTAGATCAACACAGGAGACAACTTCAATTTGAGGTTGGTGATTTGATTCTGGAACATCTGAGAAAGGAAAGGTTCCTAAAAGGGACATATAACAAACTGAAGATGAAGAAGATCGGACCATGTAAGATCTTGAAGAAATTTGGGGCAAATGCTTATGATATTGAATTACCTGATGGGATCGAAATTCTTCGATATTCAATGTCTCATATTTGTACCCATACAAAGCTGAGGAAGCAGGAACAAGTGATGAACAACCAGAGGTTCAATGGACTAAATAGATGCCATTTGCAGAGAAACCACAAATGGAAAGCATACTGGACAAAAGATTCAGCAAGAAGACCAGAAGAAAGGGATACTTTGAATACTTGGTCAAGTGGAAGGGACATCCAGTTGAAGATGCCAGCTGGGAGAATGAAGCAGAGATCTAGAAGCATGGAAAGACCATGCGAGAGCTCATGGATAGGAGCCCATGAAAAATTTCAAGTGAGGGAGTATGATGCAGGAGCATCACCAACGTCAAGCAAGTGTGGGGCAAGCACCAATGTATTTTGGCACATGATAAAAATGTTTGAAATGTTTTAACGTTGAATGCGCCAAAATTAAATGAGATAATTAAGAAAGGGTGTACTAGTAGATTGTAATCATACCTTGAGAGTCCTGATCTCGTCTGAATGTCTAAGAGGCATTTAAGTTAATGAATGTAGGTAGGTAGCTTTGAATTCTCATATTAGACAGTTTTAGGAGCCGGAGGGAAAACGGATATAGACACCCTCCCTTGTAGTATTGTAACAATTAGTAGCATTGTCAATCAAGAGAGAATAGGATAGTAGAAGTAGAGAGTTGTAGTTGAAAACACCCATGTACAAATATTTGAATTAATAGAAAGAGCTTTGATTCAAATTCATGGTGTCGTATTGTTCTTTGTGTATGCATGTTGAATGTTATGCTCATGGATGTTTACTTTCTGTTATACATTTGATTTATATGTTGTGTATATGATTTCATGCTTTGTGTCTGAAATCTGAGAGAGAGAGTAAGGAATGAGTTTCAATTGTTTCTCTATCTAAGCAAGAGTTCCTGCAAGGAGTGCAGTGAAGTTGTCCGGAAGGCGTGCGTTGACAGAGTCCAGAGTTTCATCTCTGAAAGCTCAAAAGAGATAACATTATTCTCATTCTCGTAGAAGAGTAAGTTAAGCATAGGAGTCGTGCAAGGAGTGCACAGGCCACGAGAAGCCTCGGTGTTTGCAACCTGAGAGAAATTGTTGAAAGACTGCTGCCGCAAGGAGAGTGTAGGAAACTTTTCTGCCAGAGGACTTGAGGATTTTTCGATCAAGCTCAGGAGGTATAGGGTCTTCGAAGCTTTCAAAGAAAAGGTCAAGAGAGAGAGTTCCTTGAAGTATTGGAAGAAGGCGCAACAACGGTGGTTACAGGAGGATATGTTTTGTGAAGGAACACTTTGTTCATTTCACATAAATCGTTAAGGAGGCATTGGACGGTCGGAATCCTCCGTGGAGGATTCGCGAAGTCTCGGGAGCCGTCAGATCTTGCAGAGGAGCAAGGAAGTTATGGTGGGTATTTTTCATAGTGAAATCTCGGGAGAATCAGACCGTAGGATTTGAACCAACGAGGGTCATTGGATCACCCACATAAAATCTCATTTCGGGGTTTCGTGAGTTGGAAGGTCAAAACCTTTGCATCAAGATTCGCAAAATCGTGAAAGGCGAAGTCCCGAAATAGCGAAAGAATCTGAGACGTTCGATTGGAAGGACACGTGTAATGAGATCAACCATATCGGGGTTTCACGGGTTGAGGAGCTGAAGGCCTGGCATCTAGATTCACGAAGTTGTGAAGTCCGAGAACTCCTAAAAGGCGGGAAGTTCTATCGTGCGATCCGCATAGGCGACGTGTCAAAATTTCACCATTTCAGAATATCGGAGGATAAGAGGTTGAGACTTTGTCCCGAAAGTCCCGAATCCATGAGTAGCAAAGTCATGAGAAAATCTAAGTCGTCCATCAGAGGAGGACAGGTGGCAGAGATTAGAGAATATCACGAACTTGGAGGTTCATAGGGTGAGAGTCAAAAACTTAGGTTCTCCAAGTCGCGAGTAGAGAAATCATGAGGAGCAAGGACAACCATTGGATCCGGGTCAAGGGAGGACCGTTGGATCAGGAACCCCATCGCATTTTGTGTCTCGGGGGTTCAGAGGTTAAAGGGAGTTGTTCTCGACATCAAAAGTCACGAAGTGCCGAGAGTCGAGGTACGAAGGGAACGTGTGGCAGAACCGCAAAGTGGGCCCGAGAAGTAGACCGATGGACACACGTCACACATTTGGAGGAGTCAACACCCCGTTGACCTCTGATGTCTCGGGGACTCAAAAGATAAGGAAACGAAAGTTCAAGCCTTCGACTCACGAAGTCGCGAGTAGCGAGAATGAGAGGAGAAAAGTCAGTATCGCCTCTTGGACGTTCAGGAAAGAAAGGTGCCAAGGTTGGACCTTTGAACTCGTGAAGGTGTGAGAGGCGAGGAGTGTTAGCGCTTAGCCTAGATGAAATTTGCGCAAGGAGGGCGCTGAGGGAAGAAAGGTATATACCTATTTCGCGATTTCGGATATCATAGATTTGAGAAGGAAGAGTCAGGAGTCACGACTCGCGAACTCACGAGATTGCGAGTTGCCGAAAAGGACCTGTGGATCGATAAATTTGTAGATTCTAGTGAGAATCAAAAGAGTCAATCCGGCTCAAGGGTGTATAAAACGATCCTGTGAGTGGATATCTGCCCGAGGGCCAAAAGGTCTGCACCACCACAGAACAATAGAGGCCCAATTTTTAGCCCACTAGCCCGAGAACCCGCGTTCCAAAAAGTGGCTAAGTATGGAATGCGAGATCCGTACATGCTCTATAAAATCTCATGTCCATACTTTATAGTACATATTTAGTACGTATTACTCATTTTTCAGAAAATTTCTAGGTGCGGAAGTTGGCGGATTCACATCTTCAAATTTCACTTACTTTTATATCACCAGCCTGACCGACCGCTTCCCCGTTTCATATTGTACAAAAAAAAAATCTAATGAAATTGTACAATATCAAGTTGTTTGTATGACACAAAACAATAGGAGTGCAATGTTGACCCAACCAGCTCACAGGTTCGCTTGTCAATTTTCATATCGCGGAATTATGGGTGCTATTTGTAGGCCACAAAACAATAGAGGCCCAATTTTGAGCCCGTCAACCCGAGAACCTGTGATCCAAAAAGTGGCTAAGTATGGAATGTGGGATCCGTGCATGCTCTATAAAATCTCATGTTCATACTTTATAGTACATATTTAGTATGTATTACTCATTTTTCAAAAAATTTCTAGGTGCGGAAGTTGGCGAATTCACGTCTTCATATTTCACTTACTTTTATATCACCAACCCGACTGACCGCTTCCCTGTTTCATATTGTACAAACTTTTTGGTTCTCAGTTTTCCGAATAGGCGAGTTACCGGATAGGCGGGTTCAATATTTCATTTCCATTGTTACGCCGCCTGCAAACAACACCCTAACTTCTGTGATCCACAAATTAGCAAACAATTTGAAATAAAATAATATATACTATCTGAATTCTAATGGAACAATCATATGAATGAGAGGACATTAAAATTAAAATTCATCATTGTTATACTTGCAGTGAAGCTAGCAGTACAAAAACTTTACTTAAAACATCCAAAAAATGATTTTCTTGTAACTTTTCAATGCTTCTCTTATACAAACAGATACTGGAAACTATAAACATCGCTCATTGTTTCTATTCCTTGATTGAAGAACCTGTTAACATGTTTAATGCACTCCATAGTTGATGTTAAGACCAATTCCTGCTTTCGAAAATTTTCATCCGCTTTCTCTTTTCCCTCTGCGTTCCCTTTCTTTACTTACTCATTTTTCAGAAAATATCTAGGTGCATCTTCATATTTCCATTGTTACTTTTATATCACCAGCTTGATTGACCGCTTCCCCATTTCATATTGAACAAATTTTTTGAATCGTGGGTTCCTTCATAGGCCAGTTTAACATTGTGTTTCTATTGTTCCATCGTCTGCAACTAGCACCCGGACTTCCACGATTTACAAGTTAGCAAACAAATTCCCCTTCATCTCATATTCTTTCACTTTCTGTTTACTTGGTTCTTCTTCCGAATGTCTCATGATTTTATATACAGAACCCAAAGTTCAGCAATATACAAATTGCCCTCTCAACATTGCACTTCCATTGTTCCCCTATGCACAAACAACACCCGAAATTCCATGACATACAAATTGACGGTCGATATCTATCACTGAGATGAAATATGACCATTGTCCCCTCACGTCTCCTGGGTATATCTTCTGCCCCTTTTTTTTTGTAACCCGCCCGATCGCTTTCCATACTTGGGCATTTCTTGGAATCTATTTCACGAGTTGGCAGGTGGACAAAATGTACAATGCTTGGTCGCAATTCACCATCATCACTACCTTCGTACTTATTTCCAAATGTGCAATAATTAAGCTCTAATGCTAGTAGTTCATCCTGCAGGAACCGTTAAGATTTTCATTAATGTATGGAAGGCTGGAGAAGATTTGTCATTACTAGGAATTAAACCATGATTTGCGGAGAAGAGTGTTATCCTTTCCAAGATTCATTTAAAACATGATGCAATCTATTTTGTGCGTCGGTGGGTTGGCGCCTTTAAGAAATCTCTAATTATTAATCTCTCTTCGCCGTCACTGCGACCTTCACACTTTTTTCTAAATATGCAATTAGTGAGCTTTAATGGTAACAACTATTTTTGTATGAACCTTGGAAATTGTCATTGATCAACAAAAGGCTCGAGGAGATATTCCATTGATATGCATTAAACCATAATTTGTAGAGGGTTACATTATCCCTTCCCAATTTTCATTTCAAACATCATCTGGAGCAAATGGAAATTCTCGTTAACTTGTAGCAGCAGTTCTATCTAGATAAAATAAACCCATTCGGGCATAATGGCCAGAGGTTCCACTGTTCCAGGGCATATTCTTACTACTCATCTCCCCCTGCCCAGGAGAAAAAAAGGAGATGGTCCCTTGGTACACCGAGAGATATATTTCAAGCCAAAGATTTCCAAGGCAACCTTGCCCAGTTGCATTGATGGCTAGCGTAGAGGTTGATGTCATGGATTCTGACTCGAAAGAAGATGATTTGATGGGCGATGATACGACAATGGATGATGGAAATGCAAAGACTCTTCCAACTATTGCGCCCAAATTGAAATCAACCATAACAAGCGTAACTTCCCAGCTCAGTGATGGTGGTCCTGAGAACACCAAAAGGAGTTTCAAAAAAGAAACTGATGCTAAATGCAATAGCCTCTTTGCAGCTCAAAAGTAGGAATTCCAGAGGTCCAAATTAGTTCGTTCTGGGAAGAAGACGTTCACTGCAAAGAAATGATATGTTGATTCTCCCAGAGATATATTTCAAGCCAAAAAATTATTCACTTGTGGGACTACTATCATGTTCTCTGGATATACAATTAACATCTTCGGGAATCAGGACCAGAACTCTCACTGGTGCAAGGCATATTTCTACTAGTCATCTCCTTCCACCAAGAATGGACTAATTTGGGCCTCTGAAATTGCACGTGCAACCTGTGTCCCTGGATTTTTTTCAACTATGCAGAGGTGGTTTCTAGTTTTGTCCTAACTTTCAGTTAAGGGATATTCCATTTTCCTTGCAACATTTTTCGTCTTCTTCCTCACGGGAAGCTTCTGAAAACTATCAATTTTACCACAAGATGATTCATCGAGGAGAAAACTACAATGATCTTGCATACTACAGATCTCGTGCCCGTGTTTGTGGCAGATACGTTCAATGCTTTGGCCCAAAGAAATGGGTCCAATTTCTAAGGATAGATGTACAATACTCTGTGTTTTTCTTTTTTTTTTAAATGGATTTGCTATTAAAAAAAAAATCCTTTGAGTCTTCATTGCTGCTTCACTCCTATTCTCATTGGCATGGTTCGGTGGTCTCGTAGTTCTTCGATATTGTGTTTACTTAGGTAATTTATTCTAAGATGGAACATCTAACAATTATATGACAATGTACTGTGTCAATCCACCAGGCTTTTATGCAAACAAAAAATGGATTACCCAAAGTTTCAAACTACCATTCAATTCTATTCCTAATGTAGATAGAACATAGCAATACCAAAGTACAATGTTGCAGCAAAATCGTCATTCTTGTTTCTAGACATGGAATTATTAGGTTTTAATGCTAATAGCCCATAATGCAAGAAGTTTAATACTTAAGTTAATATTTTACATTCATGGAATAATGTATCAAGAACACACTTACACCCACACATTCTAATAAAATCTAATATTCAACAAAGCATTTGCTGACAATTAGTAGAAAATGAAGTTTAATACT
>CBVK0100683072.1:0-11754 GCA_900067695.1 Picea abies
ATTATTTTCTATGTCAACACCAAATGGAATAGCATAACCTCAAGGAATTTATCTTTCATAAGTGACAAGTTTTATATATTTAATATTACTTAATCCTGGAAAGATTCATTTATATGTTATAATTGTTGATTTGCATATTTAATTTAATTTAAACTTGGCAAGATTTATTCATCTATATCTATGGTTTAGAGTCGTGATGCCTATATCATATATTAGATTCTATTTCATTTGACATGAAAACAAATTTAAGAAATATTTTTCACCCTAAAGCAGTGCACACTTAACTCCATATCTATCATGCACAGTGACACAATAGGGATCATTTGACTGAAACAATATGATAATAAATAGCATAATTGACAACAGATAATCTATGTATATGAAAAATAACCTATAATCTATATATTATGATAAATAATATTCTATATGATATATTAGATTATGATCCACAAATTATTCTATATGTGAGATCGTATTTACATTAATTTACATTATATCCATAAATATTTATATGTCAATATTAACTTTAAGAATATGATCCATTATAAGATTTAGATTATATACAAAATTTATATGAATCATTGATGGATCATATGTTAGATTAAATTTAGTAATCCATAGTGTGTATGATCCAGATATATCTATTGACTTATTCATGAATGAAGGTTCTTTTTGAATTAAGGTTTGTTTTTAGGATCTTATGCAGGGTTGTATTATTTTGATATATTTTTGAAAGCATTAACTAACTAAAAAAAACAACGAACATCAGAGTATAATATTTTGAATAATTATAACAAATTCTAATAATAATCCTAAATAATTATTAATATGAATACTAAATATAGATCAATATCAAACTTATGTTAGAGGACCAACCTTCACTTAGTTTCTAATTTCCAAATATTTTGATTGCTTAGAGAGTTCAAATTTAGCACAAGCTATTGCATATTTATTAAGTATCATATAAATATATAAGATTATTTTTTAATGAATCTAATATGACAAAAGTAGGGATATCCATCCATTTTCAAATTGTTTCAAATGTAAAATAACAAGAAGTGTATTGAGATTAAATATATTACTGAGATAATAGTTCAATATGAAGAGGATGATATGCTTCTCAAGATATTTTATTATGCTTTAATCGATTATCAAAATGGAGAATGTTTCAAAATTCAAAAGGTTTGGGTTTATACTATTGATATCTTCGAATCATGGAAACTAAAAGAGAATGCAATATCAATCATTGAATAAGTGCATTGATTTCATCAATGATATAACACAAAACAATAGGGCATATTGATTTCACTCATATAAAAAAACAATAGGGCATATTGATGCCAATGATGATGTTAAGAATCTGATTTAGGGAAATAAGGGAGTTGAAATGATTTCAACAATGATATAACACAAAACAATAGGGTGCATTTATTTTAGAAACGATACAATGAAAAATGATTTAGAGCAATTAGTTGCTATTATTTCAATAATGACATGATGCAAAACAATACAATGCATTGATTTTAGTGATGACACCATGATAAATGATTTAGAGCAAAATTAGTTGCATTGATTTCAATAATGACATAATGCAAAACAATATGCATTGATTTAAGTGATGATACAATGAAAAATAATTTAGCATAATTTAGTAGTTATATTCATTTTATAAATCATATAACATAAAACAATAGGTTGCATTGATTTAAGTGATAATAATATAACGCAAAACAATAGGGCAAATTGATTTCAGTGATGATATTAAAAAAAGGTATAGAGAAATAAGGGAGTGTAAATGATTTCAACAATGATATAACACAAAACAATAGGGTGCATTTATTTTAGATATGGTACAATGAAAAATTATTTAGATCAATTAGTTGCTATGATTTGAATAATGACATAATGCAAAACAATGCAACACATTGATTTGAATAAGTTGCATTGATTTCAATAATGACATAATGGAGAAGAAATGCATTGATTTAAGTGATGGAACAATGAAAAATGATTTAGCATAATCAAGTAACAGGGTGCATTGATTTCAGTGATAATACTATGAAAAATGATTCAGTGTGTTAATTAATTGAGGAAGTGATGCGAACAAAATTAATCCTCTATATTGATAGTAGTATCATTATGAAAAAGGATTTAATGCATTAATTAATTCAAGAAACGGTAAGAAGGAAAATAATCTTCTATATTGATTGCAAATTGTCCAGCGAAATGCTAAACAATGAGTTCAGCAACAACCCAGTGAAAACCAGTTTCAAAACAAATGAATTCCTATACTTTGTTTGGTTAGGTGTGATTTATCTATTAGTATTTTCACATCAAAACCATTATAATATTAAGATATATAAAATGTGAAAAATAGGGAGGTCTACAATTCCTTGAGGTCTTACTTTTAGTGCAATATCTTCGGTTAAATATTTGTATGGTCTCCAATTTCAAAATCCATTTCCATATTATCGATACAAAAGGATAAGAAAGTGTGCTAATGTTTGTTAAAGAAAAGAGGAATAAGATAGTCTGAGATAAATTACTATGTATTATATGATTTACTCAATATCTTCCTCATATCACTTCTTAATGATATGAGAATGATATGATGTAGTATATATGTTATTCAATATATTAACAATTCCATTTTGTTATTTATATATGTTATTCAATATATTAACAATTCCATTTTGTTATTATTCAACACCTTCATCACTAAACATTTTTACTTTGTTATTATTTGGATTCATAATCATGTAAATTTCAAAGTATCAAGTTCATCTTAAACATATAGATATAGATAAACATTATCATCTAAAAACTCGACATTCTTACCTGTGATTGTAACCAGCATAGATCCATCTTAACTCTAGATCTATCATGTGCTGAGAGGGGTCAAATGCCTCAAGGTGCAAACCCTTCCTCAAGTTTTTCACTCTAAAAGTAGGTTTTCACCTCAAGGGATATGATCCCTCTTGCCGCATGATAGATATGAAGTTAAGATGGATTTATGCTAGTTCTATCCATTCCATGATTAATACTGTGTATAAAAAAACAAAATGCACCAAGCAATGAGCGAAGAGAACTTGTTATTTGTACTTAGCGGGAATGAAGAAACCATGTGCTCGATAGGTGAACATAAGGGATAGTGCTTTATTCATCGAGTAAGAGATTGGTCCACTTCACTTAGCAAAAGGATGACATGTATTCATCGAGTAAGAGATTGGTCCACTTCACTTAGCAAAAGGATGACATATCATAGAGCAAATAAGACTGTCCTAGAAATAGAGCCAAACTTTTTTGCTCAGTGAGGAGATCCTGGATACCTGGGCGATATTACAACAAGAATTAGGAGGTATGGGAAAGGTGAGCAATATCTGACTACTACGTAGCTGCAACGGATGGTGTATAAGTCATCATATTTGAAAGTAATTAATATTCGATGGGATATACATCACTGTCACATCATTCAATACTATGTAGCAAGGTAAATGGAGAAACAACGCCATCTACCTAGTTACACTGATCTTAACTACAAATTGTGATCTGCTGACAAACAAAGTGTCAAAGAAAAATCAATGTAGTCAAGGAGACACTGACATGTCAAGAAAATATTTGAGTAATGCACAAGTCATGGATGGTAAAAGCAAACTTGAACATATTGGGAGCATTTATGGAAAAGGTGTGGTTGAGAGGATAGAAATATGAGGATGATAGCTAGTCATCCATTAAGGTGAGGGTCAAAGGAAAAATTTAAGCAACAAACTAGGATGGCGATCAATGGGCACTAACAATGATAGGCTATATTCAAAATTAGATGTAGGAGCTTGTCTGGAAGGAACAATTCATATTTAATTAGAGTATAGCTACTCATATTTTTGGAGAAGAAATCAAAGGGACATTGAAACTGATTAATGTAACCATCTCTTGGGAAATGAGGAAAGAAAAAACTATAGTTTCATTGAAGCTAATTAATGCAAGAGTGATCATAGGGACATTGAAACTAATTAATGTAACCATCCCTTTTGGGAAATAAGAAAAGTAAAAAATACAGTTTCGTTGAAGCTAATTAATGCAACCATCACTCTTGGGAAATGAGGAAATCTTAGAAGGAAGGAGAATCTTATGGCTTGTATGTTGTAAAAAGAAGAGTTTAACTAAAAAGGGGTTCCAAATTAATATTTTGTCATCTTGGTGTTGCCTAGTCCTCTTATTTTGTTCATAAATGTTATACTCTCTACTCGCCTTAAATTCATGAGTGTTATAATCCACCTCTATTACTCTCCCATATTAAGACATTGAAGGTTGAGACAATCTCATTCTCTTCTATATTTTGCAAGATTTGAGCAGTGGATGGAACATTGAGGAGATGAAAACCTAGTGTTTTGCATGTCATTTAAGTTGTATCATGTTGAAGACAACCATTCCATCTAGTCTACATTGTATACTTGTTGTCCAACTTTTATCTCCCTTATATTTTATGTCTACTAGACCTTTATACACTCCTAAGAGTGGATGTATGGAACCATGGTTATGCAATGGAAGGTTTCATTGTTTAATGTTTGGAGTCATTCACTTGAGACAATGCTTTTGAATCATGTAATGTATCTTTGTTATTTCCTATTCATTTAATCAATTAATTGATATTCACATTATTATTGTAGTGATTTGTTAAAGAATATAGGACCATGATGTTTGATGTGAGCCACTCCACTCATTTTTTATTGGAAATAAGGATGTAGATTTGTATAGAGTTTTTTCATTTCTTTTTTCTTTAGTTTCAACAAGTCTTTGTTTCTAGCACCTACTCCTAATTCATAAATTCTTTGCAATTTTGATTTATTCCTATGCGTATTTATTATGCATTTCAACAAATAATAAGGGTTTAATATTCACCTTGAATATTGTAAACCTTAGTTTTATTATTGCTTCCTCTAGTTAGTTATTTCATTGTTGAAAACCCTAGTTTTGTTGTTGTTTTCCTTTATATTTTCGTCATTGCAAACCCTAGCCATAGGTGTTTCGTTTCTTTATACTTTCACAATGATATTCCTTTAGAGTATTTATTATTTAGGGTGTTTATTGGCCTCAAGGATATTTTTTGTGTAAATAATTTATCCATGGCTTGGAGCCTACTCATTGCCTTGGATTACAAACCATGTCCCTATTGGTTTAAAAAAATAAAAAATAAAAATTTTGCAGTGTACATTCTATGAATCAATTCATTTATTACTATAGAGTACACTATTTGGCATAGAAACCTACATGTGTCTCTATGTGAGGGTTTTGTATGGTTTTGCATTGGGCTATGCGGTGCTCTCTACATATGTAAACACATCAGTGTGTATTATTGTATAATGTGCACCGATGGGTATTATTGTAGTAAGCACATTGCTCGACCTAAAAACATTTTAGGAGGTTATTATAGTTTTAGGTTGAAAATTTTTACTTGCTTTGTAAAACATATTTCATAATTTGCATATCTCAATATCCAAATCTTTTGTTGATAGAAGATCACTAATAGAATATTGTTGATAGAAGATCAGAGAAAAAAACTTACTACAATGAGCATGAGGGAAGCATGCCCCAAGAAGAAAACAAGGAAAGTTATTGGAAGTTTTAATATAGAAGTAATATAAATTGAATTATATGCGGGTTTAAATGATGTGTATTAGTTAAGATACATCATGTAGAGAAAAATAAGAAAACTCAAGAACATTGTTTGCAATTTGAATGGAAAAGAGCATAATTGTTTTTATGAAAATGTTGCAAACAAGGGAAGAACATAATTATCAACTTAAAGAGAATTGTGATCTCAAAACAAAAACTTTGTCCCTAAAAACCCATATTTTTTAGTTAAAACCTCAAATTAGGCCTCGAATCAAAAAGTGGTTCCACCAATAGCACCATTTTATTTTGGGGTTAAAATTACAACATTTTGCAACTATGGCCTTAAAAACATGTAATGTTGCTAAAAAACATTAAATCAACCCCCAAATCGAAAAGTGGTGTTACTAGTAACAATATTTTTTATTCAAAGTTAAAATTACAATTTTTTTAAAACAATTGCCTTAACAAGAGGTAGTGTTGCAACCAAAGCCTTAAAATCAACCAAATTGGTGCTACTAGTAGGACCTTTTTTTTCTATGGTTAAAATTACAATATTTTTGAAACCATGGCCTAAAAAATCAATGTTGTAGAAAACAAAACTTTAAAATCGACCTTAAAACTAAAACTCCTTTACGATTAGTTTATCACTCCAAGCACCTTTTTTTAGAGTTGAAATTCATTATTTTTAAAACTATTTTGGTATAGTATTTCCACCAATATCACTATATTGTTTCAAACACGTTTTAAACAACATTTTTCAACCAAACTATGAAAAATGCCATGACAATATCTTTCTTCTTCTTTTTTCCCTTTTTTTTTATCTAGGGGAATCGGTAACTGACTGGGATTACCTACGTGAAGCCTTGGTTTAAATCTGGTTGGATTCCATTATAAACCCTAGGCTAGTTCCAACAACCCTCAAGCCAGCAACTAGTAGGAAACTTATGACTTGGCAAGGGCCGAGACGTTTAGAGGCACACCCATGAGGGGGTCCCACTCATGGGGGGCACCTATCCTTCTAACCTTATCACAATGAGCCAAGGTCTCATTAGGGCTTTGAACCCGAGTGGGGAGAGTGCAATATCTACCTCCCAACCTCTTTTCAAACCACCTCAACCTAATTCCATGACAATATCTCTCTATAATTTGAAATTCAAGAGGGGATCACTTAGATCAAGTCCCTCAGTCCTCGAGCTGTAGGACAATCGGTGACGGAGTGTGTTGTTAAGGCACTTCATGATGTTAAAGTCACCAGTTCGAAACTTGCGGGGACAAAAAATCCATCCATGTTAACAGTTGGTGCGGCTCAGGCCGGGTGCGATCCCCAGGTGATTTTGACGGCTTAGATGTCCCTAAGTCATGGTTTCTCAGCCACAGGCTAGTCCCGCAGGTCACAGACAAACTAGCAAACAAAAAAAAAATAGATAAAGTCCCTTAGGGTTACCAGTTGGCAATTGATATTTCCCTTCATTTGGATTGTTAATTCCCTAACCATAATGCTCTTTTATTATGATTACATTGGTTATATTATGTCATCTTATTATTATTTCTTTCTAGTCATCTTTGTCTCCTGTATATACATGAAGGGGACTCATTTGAAGCACCATCTTATATTGTGCATATGATATATTGCAAAAGGAGTTTGTCCCTTGAAAATTATTCTTATTCATTCACCCTTTCACTTGATTTATATATGGCATTATTGAATTGGGTCTTTTTAAATTTTATTTTTTTTATTTGGTGCATAACATTTTGTATTAGAGAAGGCAACCATTGGTTTGGCTCCTTCAAATGAGTTATCTTACCCTTTTCACTATAATTTTTTTGGGATCATTTCCATTGAGTGAAATTTTCGAAGTTCACAAAGTACATAGGTTAAAAAAATTAGAATCTAGTCCACTAAATTTTCTTAGTTACAAGTTGAGCAACTTAGGGTTTTTGTCTAGTCCTCAAACTATGCTTAAATAGGTGGTTGGGTAAAACAATAATATTTGAATATTGTGAGGTCCAAATTGAGCTCCACTAGTGGCATTGGAATGAACCTAGGCTGGAGTTTTTTATGTCCAAATTTTAGATTGGTGAGGGAAATATTTGAGAAGTGGCAGTAAGTACAAGTTTGCTCCCCTAAAATAGGACAAAAACAACAAGTTCTTGTAATTGCATTGTAAATTTATTTTTGAATGTCCAATTCAATTGATATTAGTGGAAGACCAAAAATGACATACCAAAGAACATACTATATATTTTTTTATCAATAGAGGATTAGAAATGGAGAATTTGTAATATGTTTAAGTTCAACAAGCAATGTGTTGAGGTGGTTGGATTCCTATTTCTCAACAATAGATATTAAACCTAAGGATGATGCCCAATTAGACTCTTCCTTGTTTGGTATGGAATAATCCTCTAGGTCAAAGTTCTAATAACCATTCGATAGGATTTAAAAATTCTTCCAAGATTTCTTTCTATTATTTTTATGTCTTTCTCATTTATGTAATTTAATGAAGAAAAAAAATCTAATCTAGAGAGCTTGAAGAAATGTGTTCAATAGGATAACCTATGGAAACAGTTAATGAAAATTGTTTGAGGCTTTTGATTCTCTTATAATTAATTCATTTAAGGACTTATTGCCACATGATAATGTTTGGGAAATATAAACTAATGAATGTTCTGGATGCTTGGGAAGATTATGAAGTTAGCTAGGCAATGCCAAAGCATCATGAGATAATTGTGGTTGATTCTAGTTATTCTAGTTATGAGGCATGTATGAGTGATTAGAATATGAGTCTGAGCCTTCTAAGTGATCTAGATTAGCATCAAAACATGTTTATCTATAAGAATGTTCATATTAAACTAGAGAAGTAGTAGGGTTTATCAAAGTTTGGGGAATCAATCCAAAAGGTTGAGTAATTTCTTGTAAGGATAATTCCACTAAATCTTTTATTGTATGAACTAAAGTGCGACCTTCAATGCTTATTGCAGTGCGAGAATTATTTCTTCTATAGGGAAGTAAAGGTGTTATAGGAAAAGCAATAATCCATCTTAAATAATCCCTTGTGATATGTCGTAGAGCACTCACTTCCTCGTGTGATACTGCATATAGGATTGACTCAGTATTAGGTCCAAGGTTTTCCAAATCATGAGATGTGTGATTTTCAAAAGTTTGAGTTTCAAGAATTGGAATATTATCGTAATATGAGTTGTTAGTACGCCTTGTCATACACGGGCCCTCTTTCTAGCACCAATTGTGTTGAGGTGGGTGGATTCCTATTCTCAATATTAGAGATTGAGTAATTTCTTGTAAGGATAATTCCACTAAATCTTCTATTGTATGAACTAAAGTGTGACCTTCAATGCGTATTGCAGTTCGAGAATTATTTCTTCTATAGGGAAGTAAAGGTGTTATAGGAAAATCAATAATCCATCTTAAATAATCCCTTGTGATATGTCATAGAGCACTCACTTCCTCATGTGATACTGCATATATGATTGACTCAGTATTAGGTCCATGGTTTTCCAAATCATGAGATGTGTGATTTTCAAAAGTCTAAGTTTCAAGAATTGGAATATTATCGTAATATGAGTTGTTAGTACTCCTTGTCATACATAGGCCCTCTTTCTAGAACCAATTGTGTTGAGGTGGGTGGATTCCTATTCTCAACATTAGAGGTTGAGTAATTTCTTGTAAGGATAATTCCACTAAATCTTCTATTGTATGAACTAAAGGGTGACCTTCAATGCTTATTGCAGTTCGAGAGTTATTTCTTCTATAGGGAAGTAAAGGTGTTATAGGAAAAGCACTAATCCATATTAAATAATCCCTTGTGATACGTTGTAGAGCACTCACTTCCTCATGTGATACTGCATATAGGATTGACTCAGTATTAGGTCTAGGGTTTTCTAAATCATGAGATGTGTGACTTTCAAAAGTTTGAGTTTCAAGAATTGGAATATTATCATAATATGAGTTGTCAGTACACCTTGTCATACACATGCCCTGTTTCTAGCACCAATTGTGTTGAGGTGGGTGGATTCCTATTCTCAACATTAGAGATTAAACCCAAGTATGAGACCCAATTAGACTCTTCAATGTTTGGTATGGAATAATTCTTCAGTTTAAATGTCTAGCAACTATTCCATGGGCATTAAAAATCATTTCAAGAGTTCTTTCCATTATTTTTATCTCTTTCATATTCATGTAATTTAATGCAAAAGAAACAACTAATATAGAGAGATGAAGGAAATTTATTCTATGGGGTAACCTATGGAAACAATCAATGGAAATTATTTGAGGCTTTCAATTCTCTTAGAATTAATTTATTTAAGAACTTATTACATGATAAAGTTCAGAAAATATAAACTAATGAAAGTTTAAATAGATGAAATTGATAACAATAAAACACCCAAAATTAATTCCATAACATCCCATATACAAAATAATGGAAAATAGAATTTAACTATGAAAAAAAATACCCTTCACTTAAAATACCTAGTAATTCATTCAACCATATGAGATAACTTAAATGTATTGAAATTCTTACTAGACAATTGTGACATTTGACGAATAGCAAAATAATCCACAATAATGAATACACAAAGATCTCCAGCAAACAAAAATGTCTTGAATCCAAATAGAGTTTTTGAATTAAGCCTTGAAGTAATTCACTCCTATGATCCTTGTAAAATTGCCTCAAATCTAGAAGACCCTTTTCTAGAGGTTGATCACCTAATTTATAAGAAAACTTGAATCTAAAAATAATATAAAGAAAAAGTGTAGAAAAGCCCAAAAGCCTGCATGTCACTATGACTCTGGTGGACTAGTTGATCCAATGATGCATCTTTAGTGTCATAGGTGGCCCATTGCTCAAATAATTCTTCACACAATCACGGATTGGGAACATATGTTGATCCATGGATAAACTCAAACATTACTTCTCATGCTTGAAAAGTTGAATGTGCTTCTCTATTTTAGGAATAATTAACTCTAGTTTAATAGAAGTTTTTAACTTCACGAGTGAGATACTTTTGTGTGTGACCACACTCTACTAAAGTTATCCCTCTAATATCAGACTCACGTTTTTCCATAATATGTTTGAACACTGATAATACTTCATCTATTGGCCGAAATTTTTTAGGCTAGTCAAAAATGGGAAAATGATTATTAGACATGGTATTATTGACATAATTCCACAATCTTAAATTGTTGACCATTCATCATTGACTTGATTTTGTGACATTATAGCCAACTTTCCACAATATTGTAGTGATATTTTCATTTTGGATATTCCTTCCTCTGTCAAAATCCTGATGTCGCGGTCTTCTTCTATGTCATGTGCCTTTTGAATTTATTTGATATACTCAATTTGATCCATATTTTAGCTTGTTTTTCATTCCATCCCATGATTTCTTTATGTACTAATAATAATTGCAGAGTCTCTTCTTGTAACTCCATTATTTTGGTTATGAAATCCCTTTTTATATGTTCATGCTTATTATCTTCCTCTAGAACATATTCCACAAAAATAGTCGGCATATCCTAGGATTCCATTCAATAAATTACTTGATTTCTTAGGGATGCAATTTCCCTTTTCATGTTCTCAAAATTGCTTTCATCGGCTTTGGCCTTGTCAATAGTTGTAGATTTTAACCTTGCACAATATTTACTGCAAACAGATTTTCAGTAAAAGAACAGAAAAGATACAACGGCAAATACAAGCATTACACATAGATTTTTCCCCTGGAAGCCCAAACTAGGAAAACCAGCATATTATATATTCATTCATATTGATACATTGTTTACAATACAATATACATATAGGAGCCATCAGCATCCAAAACCCTAACCCAATGACCTGGATTAGTCAACAACCCTAATTCCTTAACTGGAAATAGAAAACCAACGATAAAAAAACATGTACCTAAAAACCACCCAACAATGGACATGAAAATCGAGGCAACACGAAAAATGTGACACGTTTCTCAAGGCAAAAAATATAATCGGGGGCGCTACCCACAAACCCTTGTCAGACAATTGGCTTAGGTTGATGGAAAATTGGTATGGATTGTTGGTTGTCATTGATTTCAACCATTGGAGATTGATATTGTAGATTGATTTCAACCCTTAGTGATTGATGTCAACCCTTG
>CBVK0100683074.1:0-26311 GCA_900067695.1 Picea abies
AAAACCCATGACTAGGGTTGACATCAATGACAACAATCAATATTCCAACAGGAGAAACCATATCACGATTCAAATTCCTAGACCAAAAACCACTAGCCAAAACCTTTGTTCGATAACACATGTATTCCAATAGAGGATGAATACCTTCAATAACCAATCAAGCAACCAGATCAGAGATAAACACACCAATGTTTGACGTGGTAAAACCCTTATGGGGACACATTCAGAACCCCATCCAACATGGTCACTTGGAGCAATTTATTAATGCAAAAGAAAAATATTGTAGAGAGATTTAAAATAGAGTTTCTCACAATCAATCATCAACAAATGACCCTCCATGCTCTTTAAATAGATATCATGATCCAATCAGGTGCTAAGCCACAAATCAATGTATTCATTAATATTGAGGAGAATATGAATTGTTGGATCACTCTATGTCGAGAACATATTGTGACCGCCGGATTACCTAATGACAAATATGTACTAATGCATATTAAATAAACCCACTTTTACCTAGCAACACATTAGACCAATTTGATCTTAGTTAACTCCTAAGTGTCTAAATATCCTAACATCCCCCCTTAAGAATAACTTGGAATAGGATTGACTGATTTACAAAGGTGACACAATAAGAGAAGGAAGGAGGCATTAGAGCTTATCCCCCCTTTAATGAAAACTTCCTGAAATCCTAGCATAGATCGAAGTTTGGAAAACTTCGCTTCTGTAAGAGACTTTGTGAATTTGTAAACAAATTGATATTCTGTAGGGAAAAATAGCACTTCAGTAACTCGATCATGAACGAGCTTTTGGATGAAGTGCATGTGTATCTTGATGTGTTTTCTGCACTGATGTTGAACTAAGTTTTTGGTGATATTGATGGTACTTTGATTTTTGCACCAGAGGGTTGTCGGATGTTGCTGCTGGAATCCAAAATTTGAAAGGATCTATCGAATTCACAAGGCTTCTTGACTTGAATTAACTGATGCTTGGTACTCTGCTTCTGGTGAAGAAAGAGAAATAGCCTATTGTTTCTTACAGGCCCAAGTGACATGTCCTATAGAAAGTCTGAAAACATAACTTGCAATAGACTTTCGATCATGAGGATCGCTGGCTCGATATGAATTAGTGAAATCGACCAATAGAGGAGCCCCCCCTGAGTTGTAATGTATCTCGAAATGAACTATACCCTGGACATATCAAAGTATCCTTTTAGTTTCTTTCCAATGGATTTCATGTGGTGTTTACATATACTAGGAAACAAGACCAACAACAAAGGAAAGATTAGGAGGAGTATTAGTAAATTATAAGAGGCTACCAACTAACTGATGGTACAAAGTGGCATCAAATTTGGGAGAAGTACAAGTGGCAATAAGTTTGACTCTAGACTAGAAGGGAGAAGGGGATGACTTTCAGTCTTCCATGTGAAAGCGATGAAGAAGGTCACAAGAATACTTATATTGGGAAAGAAAAATTCCTTCCTTGGTTTCCAAAACTTGGAGGCCAATGAAATAGTGCAAATAACCTAAGTTGGTCTTTTCAAATTTCTTCTTATGGTTGGTTTTCACATGGCTTAAATATTTTGGGTCACTACCAGTGAGGATAAGGTCATCAACATAAAGAACATGGATTATGATATGACTTCCTACTTTCTTGGTATAGACATTAGGGTCAAATTGACATCTAGAAAAAACTATATCAAGAAGAAAGTTGTCCATTTTGGATTACCAAGCTTGAGGAGCTTGCTTAATACTATAAAGATATTTCTTAAGGAGACAAACAAGGTTGGATTCATTCTAGACATAGCCAGGTGGTTTTTCCATGTAGAATTCTTATTGAAAATCCCCATGCGAGAAGACATATTTGACATCCATCTGATGGACCTCCCATTTATGTGAGGCTGCAAGGGCTAGAACAAGGCAGATGGAATTCATTTTGGCTACAAGGGAAAAAAGTTTCATTATAGTCAATGCCTTCAACTTGGGAGAATACTTTGGCAACTAATCAAGCCCTATGTCTTTTAACACTAATATATGATGCATACTTAGTTCTATAGACCCATTTACATCTGAAAAGTTTTCTTCCTTTTGGAAGAGGTACAAGATACCAAGTATCATTTTCCATTAAAGAATGATACTATTCATTCATTGTTGTATCCAAATCTAGATGACCTGAATCTTTTGCAAATTTCCCTAGATCACGAGTCTATGAAACATGAGCCAAAAGAGAAGAGACTCACTAGAAATATTTTGACACTGATATGAAGGATCACTGAAAATATCACTAGATGCTTCTTGTGTTGAACGAACCCATCTAGGAAGCGATGGTGCTGGTGCAAGTTCATGTTCAATGGACTCATTTGGAGGAAGGTGAGCAGGTGGAGGTGGAATATTTTCATCCTCATTGTCATCATCTAAAGAAGAAGAAACCAAAGTAGGAACATAATATGGCACAAACACCAAAGATGGATCGTAGGTTGAAGATGACACAAACACTGAATTAGGATTACATGACAAGATATTTTCATCAAATTTAACATCTCTTCGAATGATATTTTCATTTGAATAAGGTTGAAGAAGCATGTAACCTTTGACATCTTCAGAATAACCAAAAAAATACACTTCTCACTTTTAGGCTGTAAAGGTTTCATTTTGTCATTAGAAATGTGATCCCATGCTACACTTCCAAATACACAGAAGTAGCTTACTTTTGGCTTAATTTTATTCTATGCTTCTTCTAGAGTTATATGTTTAAGAGCCTTTGTGGGAGTGTGATTTACTATGTAATTTTCACAGTTAATGGCTTCTGCCCAATACTTTATACTTAATCCCTTAGATTGGATCATACAATAGCCATTTCTTTTAATGTGTGGTTATTTCTCTCAGCAAAACCATTTTGTTGTGGTGTATATGGGATAATGTGTTGCATTTGGATTCCCTATGTAGTGAAACAACTTGCAAAATTGTTTTTCACATATTCGCCTCCATTATATGTTCTTAGCCTTTGAAGTTGTTGTCTAGATTGTTTTTCTACAAGGGACTTGTAGGCAAAAAACTTGTCAAACACTTCACTCTTAAATTTTAAGAAGTAAACCCAAGTGCATATGGAAAAATCATCAATGAAAGTTAAGAAATACGTACACCCGAAAAAGAAGGACAAGAAAGTGGACCAGACAAGTCAATGCGAACAAGCTGCAAAGGGGTCGAGGTGTGCCAAGAAGCACGTTTATCAAAACTGTCTTGCTGATGTTTTCCGAGAATACAACCAAGACAAACACCATATTTGTAGGAAACAAGAGGAATACCAGTCACCATTTTTTGATTACATAGTTGTTGCAATGATCGATAGTTTAGATGATCAAACCGCTCATCCCAAAATTTTCTCAATTCATCACTATGAGCAACAAAAACCGACGGAAAAGATGATGATCCAAAGTTTTCAAACTTGTACAACCTGGTAATATCATCAACAATTCCAGTTGCAAGGACATGCTTAACATATTTTAAATCCTTAATTAAAACTTGGTGATGTGAAAACTCTACGGTTTTACCTTCATCTGAATGAGTAATCTGATATACTGATAGAAGGTTGCAGGAAAGACTTGGAACACATAATACATCATTGAAATGACCATTATATACCTGAAATTTTCCAGACCCTACAACACTAAGAGGTATATCATCACCAACAAATATTTTCTTGGTGTTACATTCATTCAGAGAAGAAAATATCGCTTTATCCGTAGCCATATGATAAGATGCTCCATAATCAATAATTCACTCCTAAGAAGAAGAAGTAGAATTTGCATTGAAGGAGAAACCAGAAGCAGAAAGTGCATGTCCATGAGAATAAGAGTTAGAAGAAGATGTTTTTCTTCTTCATCAATGCTTCCAAATATTCCATCTTCTTAAAACATTTGGACTCCACATGACCATATTTCCCACAAATGTTACAGTGTCTATCAATCTTCTTATTTTTAGATTTTGCTCGTTGGTCACCATTAGGAGCAGAGGCTGGCAAAGAGGGTTTGAGACCCTTGTTTTTCTTGTTATTGTGGTGAGGATGTTTCTTCTTGGGATTCTTGAATTTATCTTTCTGATAGACCATTAAGGCTTTGTTGGATGTACCTGCAGTGTTGATCAATCCAAATTGCACAAGTTTATCTTCCTCTCGAATTAGAGCATCAAAAAAGGACTCAAGAGAGGGATCTTTATAAGCACTCCCTAGAGCTTCTCTAGTGGCATAAAATGTAGATACAAAAACATAATATTCACTATCTAGCTTATCAATAATAACATATATGCATTGATCTTCCTTCAGATCTAGTTCACATTCTATACACAAAAGTTTAAGTGTTTTGAACTTAGACAAGCAATCTTCATTGCAAGGAAAATCACTTGGACTTAAAGTCATTAACTGATTTTCCAACTGGTGGGATCAAATAATATTGTGTTTACGAAACACAGATGCAAGCTTTTCCCAAGATTTATTGGGGGCATCAAGTCCTTGAAGGTGAAACCTTAAATCAAGAGAAAGGGACATTCTGATTAGTCCGTGTTCTTTGTCATTTTGATTAACCAATTTGACATACTTGTCATCATCAGGGGGTTATTGTTATTTTCTCAAGGTAATTTGGTACATTCCTTTACTTCTTAATACGTCCTCCATATGGGATTTCCATGAGAAGTAATTGGTACTGGTAAGAAAAATATCCATGTGAGAAGTCATATTAAATATGTAGAAAAATATGAAATTGATGGTTTGGATGGAAAGATATTGAAAAAATAGGTTATTCATTGAAAAAATGGAAAATATGAAATTGATGGTTTGGATGAAAAGATATTGAAAAAAAATGACATTGAAAACGAACTTCGGATGTGAAAGTTATGCCCTTTTGAAAAAATGCATAAATAATAACCAATCAACCACATGGCAAGTAGAAGTTGGTCCACATGGTGATACCCATTCTTCTAACAACCTCAATTTTACAAATAAGTTGCTTATGAAGTGACCCACTTTTATAGAATAAGCATGATCACTTTTATAATGACGTTACTTTATAAATGAAAGTTGCATGCAAAATAAATAATTTAAAATAAAATGTTAAAGTGACATATAGTGATTCATTTTTATAATTTAAATGAAATACACTTTACAATGGATGCATGAACTTTTTTCAAAAAAAGTAACAAAAAAGAGACTTGAACTCAAAATCTCTTACTTAACAATGCAACTCTTAACCAAGTGAGCTAGTGCAAAACACATTATATTGTTAAGGATGATCGTTGTTGTTGTTGTGGTGGTGGTGGTGATGGTGGTGGAAGACAACTTTGGAGAGCGTTCCCATAAAAAATATTTTCACACAAGGAAAAATTTCCTCTTCTCAATTGCAAAAAGAGTTATATCTCAGTTAGCTTGCTCATAAAATGCAAAATTTTCCTCTGTTTTTGATTTACCGAGATCGCACAGAGCACACGACAAAGAGCATATACAAACAAAAAAACCCTTTTTGCTCTATTTCTGATTTGTTGAGATCGTGCAGAGCATAGGGAAAAGAGCATATGTAGATCGAAAGGAGGAGAAACCCAAAAATAAAAAAGAAAAAACTGAAATAACATCTTTGCAAAAATTTAAAAGGGTGTATTCAGGCTTTACACCTTCGAATATGATTGAAATGGTTGTATCTTGGGAAAGAAGAAACCTTTTCGAGTGAAAAGAAAGGCGTTCCTAATTGAAATGAGTGCTCCAGATGTGATGGAACAGTCCGCTCAGCCCAAAAATGTGTATAAATGGTAGAAACCAAAGATGCGACAACACGACTTCACGATATCAATCTACAACGAGAGCGAGTATTCAAATGTGCTATGATACCATGTTTGATAACACAAGTATTCCAACATAGGACAAAAACTTTCAATAACTACTCACAAAATCAGATCAAAGATCAATACATCTATGTTTGACGTGGTAAAATCCCTACGGGGAAACATCCAAGGCCCCAGTCAACGTGGCCACTTGGAACAATTTATTAATGCAAAAGAAAAATATTAGAGAGAGATTTAAAAGAGAGTGTCTCACAATCGATCATCGTTAAATGACCCTCCATGTTCTTTAAATAGAGATCATGGACCAATCGGGTTTTAAGCTGTGGATCAATGTAGCTATTAATATCGAGGAGAATATGAACCATTAGATCACTATATGTCGGGAACATTTTGTGACCGTGTTGGCAGCCAATTCAATTTTTTTTTAATTGCCCTAAAAAGCTGCCTACACCTAATTGTCTTCTAAACGACAAATCATTGTCACAGTTTGCATCTAGACATTTGTTTCATTTTGCGACAATTACAATTTGGTTTTGATTCAGTTTTCACAACTGAAAGTGTGAAAACTCCTCCATTGTTGTTTGGACTGTCGTAGTCTTTTATTGATTTTCTGAAAGACACTTTACCACTAGTTTATTGTATGACTACGAATGACTTTCAAACTATGCCCATTCACCTTGATTGCGCACTTGGATTTGTTTGATTAACAAGCCATTGAGCATGCAAATTAATTGGTTACATTTGATTCTACAAGGGTCATGATTGATGTTGGTTTTATATGTGATATGATCCTTATTGTTTTAAACCTTTGATTTATCAATTTTACAAAGTCTTTGGTCATAATATTTCTTAAAACTTTGATTATAATTATGCTGTGAGCGCATGATCAATATATAAGTTTCAATTTGCATGGAAAAGGTTTGAATTATAAATCACAATCGGGTGAACTTTTGATTTGATAAGTATGAACTCATACGATGGCACGATTGACATTGGTTTAATTGTTGGTTTTTGATTAATACAATGGTGCATTGTTTAAATTTGGGTTTTGATTTGGATCATTGCTTGGTATGTTGTTTTATGGGTTTCGATTGAATGGTTTTAACTTATGATATGGCGAATTGATACATTGACCACCGCCTAAACTATTTGGCTGACCGATTCATATGGATTAAACGTTATGATTATGGATGGAACAACGCTTTACTCAGTCATTAATACACTGCATGGTGGTGGTAATCTCACCACCTTCGCACACATACAATTAATCCTTACCTCGTTGAGCGCTGCAACTGTTAGCCGTAACCATTTTTCGACCCTGTACATTGTTTTGTTTGATTCAAACCCTACCATGCATAGAAGCTATGGCTCCAGTCGTAAGGGTCGAGCCCAACGGGTGCCAAGCACTGCTGATGTTTGATGGCACTTACAGCGACCTGGAAAATCTCAGGTGGATCCTGTTCATAAGGAAATTCGATGGTTATAACCCTACTGTAGCTCAACAATTTGCATTATCATTCGATGGCTGCCGAGCCAAAGTTGGAGATGTACAACTTGAAATTAATGAACAGTTTCTTAGCTCGGCAACCAGCCTGCCTGCTACGGGACAGAAGTGGTCGAAGAGTTGCAAGGTAGATGATGTCCCGTGGACATTTCTGTTCCAATCTCGAACAGTGAGCTCATGCGACAGAGGTTTGCCTGCAAAAATGTTAAAACCACGCTGGCATGACCTCCTAATGATAATCAAGCAATTCATTACTTACGAGGGCAGGTACGGGTTTGTTTTCTTGTTTCACCTTCGTTTATTGATGGTTTTTATGGGTTTCGAACTTATTATGCCCCACTACCTGCATAGAAGTTTGTTCAAGATGGCCAAAAGGTACAAGCGTAACCAGGCTGATACCAACCTCTTCCATTTAGGGTTGATTAAAATGATTATGGTGTATGAGTTGAGGTTACGTCGTGATTGTTGGGATGATTTTCTCAGTCATAATGGCTTTGAAGAATCAGACCCTCCACAGGTTGATAAACCTATGGTAGTCGAAACCCAACCTTTTCCCCCTGTGCCTTACAACGTTTTGCTACCCAAACCTCTACCCGACCCACCTACAAATTTGCCTATGGCTGTGACTAAACAGGTTGAAATTGATAAACCCACAACCAAAAAGCCTAAAGCTAAAACTGGTGCGAACTCTAAAGGCAAGAAAAATGCTAGGTTAATCTCTCGCATGGCGAGAAATAAACCCAAACCCCCTGCCAAATCAGAGCCTATCATGGTCAGCGAAGACTCTGATTTAGAGATTGAACGTTTTCTCGCCGAAGAGTATCCTTACTCAGAAGGCTTGTGTGGCAAACCTCCTTATGACTTTGTCAATAATTTACCTCCTTGTCTGCGGGATAATCCTGACTTTCCTGGCATTGAACCACCCCATGAAACCCTCGGTGAATCATCGAAACCCTCGACTGCTCAACCTGCTGTTCCACCTTGCGATCAGTGTGGGTTATGGTTGGAGAGATACTACTTAGATGTGCCGATGTTGCAATCCAGAATCCATGATTTGGAAAACCAAGTGGCAAAGCTCACCGGTCATAATACAAAGGTGCAACCCTCGGACAAGAAGCAACGAACTACTGGTTCAATTCTGTTCAAAAATGTCGAGTCTGCTACAACAATTGTCAATTCAAAATTTACATAGCCTCAGCAACTGCGATGGTATAACTTTCATCCATTTATATCGCACATTCACCTTCTCTGTCACATAAGCATGCTTTGCTGTATATAATTTTTGTTTTGATAAAGTTTCGATTGGATTTGGTTTTGATTCGATGGATCGTCGGATAGATCTGATTGTTCAAATTTAACTTCAATTGGATGCTCTGTTGATAAGTGAAGTTGTTAATATTTTTTTAAAAATAGACTGTTGTTGGTATTCCTATTTTTGAATACAGTCAATGGTACGATTTGAATTGGTTATGTTATATATGAATATGATTGATAAATGGGTTAACTATTTTCAATATCTTTCGAACAGATCTGATACTTTTCTGTTGATGCATAACCAAATTGCAACTTATTCGATTCTCATTGCTTGACCATTTCGATCCATATATTGTTCGAATTGGATTCTGGTCAGGGTTACAATATTGTTTCTATAATTAACTCAGTGAATATTTGTGTTGATTATTGCCCAGTTCATGGATTCTGTCGATTTTATCATGCCTCTATCTGTTGTCTGTGTGGTGGTCAAACATGAAAATCGTTGGGTCGATATTCGTGGAGTATGATTTCATCCGATTGCAATTAAAACAATTTACATATCGTGCTTTTAACTGAATGATATCAATCTGTTGTTATGACTATAATTAGTCAATGATAGTTACGACCATTGTTTCGGTCATACCTGTGAATTGTTTGAAACTCAGCGAATGTTTTCTATGGCAGAATTCTATGGATATAGTTATGGATGTTTCATCTTGATAATAATCATGACGGATTTTCTATATTGGCAATTGATTAAACGATATAAATCCTATGCAAATAAATTATGATTGTCTCGTATCTTATACGATTTGGTTTACCATTGATTTCATTTATGAAACAGTCCTGTTAAGATTTGATCCGATTTTATGGCAATTGGAAAAACAGAGCATTCTTACCCTGTCCCGATTGCATTCTTTTCGATTTGGTTTAATTTAAAGGATTATTTTAATTGAATCATTAGTAATTTGTTGATTATTAAAAAGATGACTGGATTCGATTTTATTTGATTATATCTGGTCCTGGTTGCTATTCTTGACTAGCTACAGAATCAGATGATTCTGTAGCTAAGTCTGTGGAGTCAATTTTTTATTGTTTTCTTAATGAAATGTCTTTCTAACTTGGTCTTTGTGTTCTATTGCAGGCAAATTCGAATTGGCAATAGATATGATGAGCAGTTAGGGGATGTTTTACAGATTCTACTTGCATTTTATTTGCTTATTTTAGGTGATTTTGGGATATCTCCCAGGATATGTAAAACTATTTGATATTATCCACAAGAAAGTTTTACCTTGTGAAGAAACCTATATATACTTATGATTTTTGTAATAATGGACATCCTCAGTTGTGGGAGAACAAGGATATGTAATTCTGATACAAACTGGAGCAGAATTGATGTTTTGTCATAACTTTTGCTTTTCAATATATCAACACTTTGTTTCAAGTTTTGTATATCACTTTGTTTATGGTTTAGTATTACTTTAGCTATCTAAATCAAATCCAAATGATATAATTTTATTACTGTGATCCATATCTTGTCTCTTCCAAATAGATAAAAGACATAACAATTGTTGATTCATTTTGTGAATGATAGCTTTGTCTTCTTCATAGATTGAATTGTAATATATAAGTTCTCTGCATAATAGGTTTCCCTTATTGCAGGAATTTATAATCAGAAGATTGTTATGATTTTCTTTTATGTCTTGTTTGTCCTGTAAAACACTTCAAGAAGCAGCATAGCTGATCGTTTACGAGAAGCTTAAGGACTAAACAGTGTGAATTTCTTCCTCAAACCAGCTTAAGAAGTCATCATACACAGGGCATACTTGGAGCGTTTCCAGGTCAATTAGTTAGTTGTTTACTGTTTTCATTAAGTAGTTTAATTTAGATGTAATCTTAATTAGATTTATATTAGATCAGTAAATATATTAGATCGTTTAATTTCAGTAGTTTTTAATTCTTTTTTCATAAAATATAAAAAATCAAAAAAAGATCCTTGACTGTCTTAGGGAAGCAAACACATGAGTTTTGTAGGTTTTAATCAAATCTGTAGGCTGTTCAAAGTGTATATTTGTGAATACGGAATATTATAGCTGATAATTAGATAGTTGATTTGAGTTATTATAAGAGTAATTTATAGTTTGTAGATAGAATAGTTAGAGTATTATGCATTTAATATATTAATTCCTTTTCTTTGCTTTATTAGTTTCTAGTTTCCTTTATTTTAGTTAGTTAGTTTAGTTTGTTTCATTAGTTGTATTTAGTGTTAGATTACTTAGCTCAGATCAGTTTTTCTCTTTGGTTTTCTTAGGAGACCTTAGAGTGGCCAACGGAGCCGTTAAACTCGTCAGGGTGGTCCATTCCAAACGACTTGGTTTATTTAGACAACCCCGGACCAGTTCCACTCTCCCAGTTGACGGACGGTCAATTTCGCCCGTCAACAGACCGTCAGATTACCTAACTACAAATGCATACTAAAAAACCACACTTTTACCTAAAGACACATTGGACCAAGTTGATCTTAACTAACTCCTAAGTGTCTAAATATCCTAACAACCTTTACCTTATAAACCTGGAACGCCACACATAGAAGCCCAACCATGATGCCATAATCCCATAGTTCTTGTGACAAATATGATGCATATATTCATAGACATACAAGGATATGCGCTGAAGCATGTAATGAGGAGGAAGAAGTCGCTTCACATTATACCTTCTGTTGTGTGATCCACCATCCTTAAAATGGGCCACATTCCCACTTAAAGGTGATCTACATGGTTTGTCCTTCATTGATTCAAGGTATAGGTTGATGGTAAACCTTACGATTAATGAATATATCTCCATGTTTTCTTAAAATGGATTCATTGGAAAAAGGATCCGCAATGGGATCATTTTCCCATAAACATGATAAAACTTCACATTGGATATTGAGTTTTTAGCTTGCCTAACCCTATCAAACACAGATGTCAATCGTGAATCTAGAGGAATACATGGATGATTTTAAGGATGGAAATTTATATTAAAATGTAGAAACATGGGTTAATCTTACTAGTCCTTAATATGCAAAATGCAAAATGTTAGATGATAGTTTTGTAAAAATATTCAAATTTCTAAGGATTTTATATACTTTCTATAAAATTTGGAGATTTTTGAGGTAAAATAAATTTATTCTATGGAATTTGGGCGAATCATTTTTAGAAAAAATGAAAATTGGTGAATCTTTTTTTGGGAAAACCATGGAAAATTAGCCCATTTGTGAAATTTAGCCCCTAAAATCATCTATGGAGGTATAATGTCCAAAACCATATGCCAAATGACATTCTTGGAGTTCCTAAACACTATCTGACTTTGTATGTGAAGATTGATAGGTAGTTTTTGTTGGTTGTGGAGCCTGATTATCTTTCTAATTTAGAGGTCTTGTCTTAATCACGTTTGGATCCTAGACCTTGGTGGGGTTTTGTGTTATATTCTTTACACAATTAGCCCCCTTGTCCGAGGGTTCAGGGGTAGATCCATAATTTTTTTTTTCTCTTTTTGACAAAAAATTTTGGGGCATTTTTTTTGCACATGTTTTTGGCGATTTTGGCAAACAGTTTTTTGGCCCATGGTTTTCTAATTTCGATGAAGGAATTAATGTTTTAATCTAATCTAGGTGAATGGATTAGGGATTTTGGATGCCGTGGGATCCTATGTATTATATTTTAATTTCATAGTCAATCTCGACCGTTCATTATTAAGTCATAGATCTAACAATAGAGGTTATGTTGGTACTTTTTGTAACATCCCGGTTCTAACCCTTATAAACTATAATGTATTATGTAAATATGGCTTAGGATGGTGATCCAGTAAAGTTAAAGAGGGGCCAGAGTGCATAGGAAATGTAACACTTCCTATACATTAACAAAATACACCCCTGGCTACAAGACCGACAAGGACAAAAGAGATAGGGGGCTATGATTCCATGAGAGAGGGGGGCTTGAGGGGATAAGTCTTGTTATTATTATTTTATTTACCCATAATTGATTTTATGGAGAAGAGGGGGCTACATGAGCTTCTTGGGAGGGAGGCCATGTGGCTCTTGTGTTCATGTAATTATTTAAACATCCCTTGGGGGCTGTTTTGGGGTCATTCTTCCGTTGGTTCGTCCTCTTATCACTGGTTCACTCATTCTTCTTCCTCTTCACTCACTAATTATAGTTCGTGTGCTCTTGGGATGAGCATGGAAACAAATGACAAGAAGAGGAGAGCCATCATTGAATGGCTGTAATGATTTACTGATCATTTTTGGAGGGAATGGATGTCTGTGTGCATGAACTTGATGGAAGTTCAGATGGAACTGTCCACAACTAAGAGTCCTTGGAATTTATAGTAGGGATCTTTCTTGACTAGTAGCATTGGAGCCCTAGAGAGAAATGGAACAAACTCAGGGACTGCATGGCAGAGAAAGGTGTTCATTTCTTGGGGTTGTGCAGGCTGAGGGGGAAAGAGAGCTGGAAATTAGGATTGTTGTGAGGTTGGGAAACCTGAGAGATACTTAGCCAACTACTATGTATTTAGACTTGGCCTAGGACCCTTCCTTGTGGATTCATAGCCCTGGCTTGGGGATGACCTACTGTTGAGAGTAAATGAACAACAATGTCTATGGTTGGGAGGAATGTCCTTGGTCTGCAACCAGTTGGTGAATGTTTACTTGCAAAGATAAATGCTCTCTATGTTTTCTATTTAATGTATTCCACTGTGTATTTAATTATCTTTGAGATATGTATTCTAATGTGCCTATCTGCTGGTTATTTGTTGTGCATGGCACATTGTTTATCTCTTTTATGTTGTGACATGGATCTTGTCTTATGCATGTGGTGTGCATGCTTCTAACATTGTTGATAAGTCCTTTGTTTTCGAATTAGAGATTAGAGAACTGAGTCTTGGGACTGCAAAATGACTAGCCTACGAGTGGTTGGGTGCATTGCACCTTGTTTAAGTGGCGTGACCCAGCCTTTGGGTGGTCTGGTATGTTATAGATTGATATCAGAGCTTCTGGTTGAAACACCAGGCCAGTATGGGCCGGGTCTGTTGGTCAGAGTCTCGTGGTTGAGATCAAATTATGGCCATGTAGTTGAAAAGCTTAGGAGGAATGACATTGTAGAATCTACGCAGGAGTTAAATCATCATAGATCAGTTGTAAGGGGTTTGAAGGATCATGACCATCCCCCTTCGAATTCAGGAGTGATTGCCACTGTAGGATCATGAGAGATCTGAGATCGTTGGATCAGAGGACAGGTGAACATGGGTCGTTCGATGTAAAGGAAGCAAGGGTTAAGGTCACAACTGTCGGATCCCATGGGAGAGAGAGATCAACGGATATGAGGCATTGCGGGGAACCAAGTTGCATGGGAGATAATTTCGTAAGGCGACCCCACAATACAAACCACGGTTTCACCAAGGGGTTACATGTCAACATCAGGAGAATTTCAGGGCGAAAAGTGGGTTACTCCAAACTGCTAATGAGTGCCCCCGCAAATTGAAAGGCATGCAGTGATGTGACATGTTATTACTCGAGCGACTAACCTATGAAGAGCAGAAGTAGTCGGGGATCGTCGATCTGTAGGAGGACATGCGTCAACCGATCATGTGCTCCGGGTGAAAGCACTTTGGGAAAAGGTAAGCAAGGAGAAGTTGAGAATTGAGATTTTCGAACCCCGAAGATCCGAAGTGAATTGCAATCGTCCGATCCAAGAGGACACGCAACATAAATTTGCCCACTTCGAGGAAAAGAAAAGGTTGAGAGTTGAGTTCTCCAAATTACGAAGACTTGAAGAAATCATAGCCATCAATCTGTGGGAAACACGCGTCAGTAGATCACGATCTTCAGATAAAAACATTTCGAAAAAAAAATTCAAGTTTGAGTTTTCCAAAGTTCGAAGGCTGAAGGGATTGCAGCCGTTGATCCTTGTAGCGGTAACTTCCGAAGTCCTGAAGTCTGGAGTTAATATGGGCCGTCCGATAAGGGAGACACATGGAAAAAGTTTGGTCGGTTCAGGAAATCAGATTTTGGGAGAATTGGAAGTGTGCTAGTTTGGAAACTCTCGAAGTTCCAAATCCCAAAGAGCCGAAGTGGTGGGGCACGATGATGTCACCAGGAGGTGATGTGGACCCCAAAATTTCCAAAGTGATGTGGCTTGCAGATGTCACCGGGGATGACGTGGAAACATGGGATGTGTGCCACATGTCAGTATGTTTTGAGCATGCAGATGATTGAAATATCAAATAGGATGTGACACATGTCACCCGCCTGATTGGACCACGTGTCCACTAACAGTATTTCACTACGTGGTGATGGATCGTGGACTCCGGAGAAATTACTCCAAGAGTTTTTAGTTGAGAGTTGAAACTCCCGAAGCCTGGAGAGCCTGAGACCCGAAGTAAATGTCGACTGTCAGATCATCCAAAGTAGACCTGAATTGTCAGATCAGGAGAACAGGTGGCATGAAGTTGTGGATTCTGGGTAAGGACCCAAAGTAAACATTGACTATCGGATCGTCCGAAGTAGACCTAAACCGTTAGATCAGGAGAACATGTGGAGTGAATCTGTGGATTCCGGGTCAGGACCTGAAGTAAACTTCGATCATCAGATCGTTCGAAGTAATTCCCCATCGTCCGATTCAAAAGGATGCATGGTAGAATCCTGTGTATCTCGAGGGAAGTAAAGTTTGAGATTTGAGAATTTTGAAGTCCGAAATTATGAAATGACCACAACCATCGATTTGGGAGAGGTAAATTTGAATTGTTGGTTCCCAAGAGGTAAATCTTAGTCATCCATTTAGAAGCATCATCAAGATAGCAAGTTCAACGGTCACCTCACATTGCGGGGACGTGAGGTGCTTGGGCTTTACGAAGTTGAGGGAGGGCCACAATTGAGACCACGGTTTTGGAAAAAGGACACGTGGTGGCTCGAGGTGAATTGCTAGGCGAAAATTAGTTTGGTTCCAAACCACCTTTGAGTGTGTCCGCAATCTCGCGTCTACGTGAGGTCACCACCTAAGGTCACATCTAAGGAGTGGCCAAGATAAAAAGGAGCTAGCTCCAACTCTGAGATTTTTCGCAAGGGAGAAAGAGAAGGTCGTGGGGGCCATCGGACCTGCGCCAGAAAGCCGAAAGGGCCGATGTTTAGATATAGAATGAAACCATCAAGGTTTCAGAGATCCAATTCGGCTCGGGATTGAAGACCCTTGACAGGGAGGTTTCTTAGCCTTAGGAGAAGGGGGTCTGCACTAAGAAACAAAGGGAAAAGAAAAGGCTACTCTCAAATCAATAAGCTCGTGGTTTTGCGCATCTAGTCATATGTAAATGGTTTGAAGGAAGCACTTCATAAAGATTTAATTCGACATAGAGTCAACACTGGAATATTACAAGGAATTGATAAAGGGTCAAAATATGATCTGTTTGTGAACTGAGAACACAAAAAAAACATGATTACGATATAATGAGTCGATCCATGTCTGTGATTAACTCATGAAGACAAAAGAACCGACACACAGTCATGATTAAAAAATAGTTAATTCATATAAAAAGGAAAAATGATATTAATTAAAGAATAATATTATCACTTAAATGAAAAGGTACCTGTAAATTTAATTGACAATTTTTGTATGATATGTATAGCTCTAACAAGATGGCTGCTTGCAGGTTTATCAGGATTAGAGGTATAAACAGATCAATTCAAGAATAGGATCAGATGTTAGGGTCATGGAGGCATGACTTTGCTTACAAAAGTTGGACGAGGTACTACAAAAGAAATAATTCTCACATGGGACATGAATCTAGCAGGTGAATAATGTCATTAATGGGCATAGAAAGGAAAAGTAAGGCTCCATAGCCTTGAAGGTAGAGATGTGTAGACAGTTGCAAGCTTGATGTGGAAGGAAACAAAGAGATTAAGAGGTGGTGTGTGAATAATCTCTATGTGTCAAGCATAGGAGTTCTAGGGAAGGATTTGTTAGATATTCCTTATCTACTGTCTAAAAGCTTAAATCAGAGTTCACAGTGGAAGGAGGATGCCAATGCAGAGGAATTGAAATTCTCTCTCACTTCAAAAGTGGCACTGAATGAAAATGGATTTCCATTGGGGAATGGTACTAAGTGGGAAAGAATGGCCAAGTGGAACGTGGTTGGAAAAGTGTTCAGACCCAGGGAACCATAGTGCAGATGAGAAGAATGAGAGCATGCAAGGCATCAAGGATCTAAAGGAATTCAAGGACAACCAACTACAACAGAAATATATAAATAAATAAGTGAATTGAAATAGAAATGCACTAGAGTGCATGAAGCATACAATGAAGTTAAATTGCATAAGCATTAGTAGGCATGATGACAGTAAATGCTTGGTGCATATAGATGTGTAATTTTGCATATGTACATGCTTGGATATGCATATAACATGATGGTGAACTTATAATAGTCTGTTATTATGAAATAATGTTTGAGTATGACTAAGGATGGATTATGTATTTAGGAAAAATGATACAATAGGGTTAAATATGTAGATGTTGTTGTTGCTTATAATTTCCATCGAGGTGAAGACCCATGAGGATGGCAGGAATGGTGATCAAAATGATGAAGGGGGAAGTCTGTGAGCTTCTACAAATATCAGTTGGTTAGACAACAACAAGTAGGTTGGTAACAACTAGGCAGGTATGCATTTACTTTATGTTGATGCATACATGTTGAAGGGGATCGAGGCAAGGATTCCCTCAGTTAATTTTCAGTATTTAAATTGATATGTAATGGCCGAAGGCCCAGAGTGTGTAAGTGTTGTTGATGCTATAATGCACTTAGATAAAATGCCAGTTTCATATTATGTTATGATTGGTTATGGGATCATAACCAGATAATTCAGTAGACATATTCCTTATATAACAATGCATATCCATAGAACTAGTCATGTGTGAGACCAAAATATGGTTGGATATGGAAGGGATATAGCGCTATGTGAGTGCTCATTAGTATCTATTGTATATCTGATGTTTGGATTGCAACCTCTTTTCCAACATCGAGGAACACTTAAGTATTATATTCTTGGTGTTGTGTTTGGGTGGAAAAGGAAGGTAACCAAATAGTTAGGCAAGCAGTAGGAATTGTATGGATGATGTGATGAATCATTGGCCAAACCTTCCAACTCATCATGGTGGAATACATGACATAGTTATGTGGTATTATGTAGTCAATGCATGAATGCATTGTGTAGATGTGACCATGAGTATTGGCACATTGATTGTTATCTTATTAAATGTTGCATTATGAAAAGTCTGCATGACTGATAATACATGTGTATGTAATGATGAGTTCATTCCAATTGATAATTGGATTAATAGAAGTAATTGAATTATAGTTGTAAACAATTCTGAGAGCACTTTGTGATTTTGTTTTGAATCATTTCCATGAAAATATATATCTTGTACTTGAGATATTGACAATTTGTTTGGCCGAGGAATGTTGAAATTGCAAGAGGAAAGGGGTCTGGGATATGGCAGTGTTGTAAGCCCATAAAGAAGACCAATGCATATTGCTGCAAGAGTCAAATTGTTATGAGAAAAATCTCATGTATAGAAGTTTTATTTTTCCTATATAGAATAGTTTTTGGAATTATGATTTGATAATTACTGACGAATTGTTTTGGCCGAATGTAAATTGAAGAAATTGCAGGTAGATTGGTCTTGGATATGGCAGGGATGTAAGCCCATAAGGAAGCACAATATCTACAGTTGCAGAGCCAACCATTATGAGAAGAAAGATCATTCTTGGAAAATTTTATTTTCTTGTATAAAACATATTTGACATTTATGTTTGAAATGGTTATAATGATATCTCATGATGACTATATGTGTATAATACAAATGAGATGTTGGATATGCAAGCTGGAAAGCATGGAAAAGGCTACTGTTGTGACATGAGAAACCTGTGTCCCTAGAAAAATTCTTGTGCAAGAGAACCTTGGTCAAGCAAGATGGATTGCCTGAGGGACTGGATAGCAGAAAAGGGGATGCTTGAGCCTGGGCTTGTAAAGTGAGTGACCACAAGGAAGATGAGACTTTGATAGCTCTTGATTGGGGTCATGCACACACTGGGTACGTCAAGGAAAACAGTGAGCCCAGTTAACGAGACAACCATATGGATGCAGATACATGAACCGCATAGATAAGTATTGTATTGGATTATGAAAATTTACTCTTACAATATGAGAAAGAATGATAAATTTATGCACAAATTTTGAACTGACATGCTCGTTAATTTGAAATATTGTAGGAAAACGATGAATGTTGAAGATCCAGAGAAGTACCAGACTATGAGAGAAAATAAGGTGATTTTGGAGAAACTAAATGACAAAGGCATGCAAGGAAGAAAGTCCAATGGAATTGCTACAACTAGAGTTCTGGAACCCACAACTCTGAAACTTCCTAGCTGAGTGCACTGAAGCTGGGGAGAAGTGGAATAGCCTGAGGGACTACATGGGAGAGAAAGGGGTTCATTTATTTGTCTTGTGTAGGGCTGAGAGGGAAGGAGAGCTTGTTGGTTGGAACTGTTGTCATAAATATAAATTTTGAAGATCATCATACATGTTTTGGGTCAGAATGCCTATGCATACATGTTTTAGGCCAGAGTGCCTATGTATATAAGATTGGGCTGGATTGCCCGTGTGAATTAAGGCTAGAGGGCCTGGAATTGTAATGTTAATAACATTGGAATGGTGTTGTGCACTGAGGACAATGAAAAAATAAGGGGAGGGGGATGTAACATCCCAGTTCTAACCCTTATAAACTATAATGTTTTATGTAAATATGACTTAGGATGGTGAGCTGGTAAAGTTGAAAAGGGGCCAGAGTGCCTAGGAAATGTAACACTTCCTATACATTAATAAAATACACCACTACCTGCAAGACCGACAAGGACAAAAGAGATAGGGGGCTATGATTCCACGAGAGAGGGGGGCTTGAGGGGCTAAGTCTTGTTATTATTATTTTATTTACCCATAATTGATTTTATGGAGAAGAGGGGGTTACATGAGCTTCTTGGGAGGGAAGCCATGTGGCTCTTGTCTTCATGTAATTATTTAAACATCCATTGGGGGCTGTTTTGGGGTCGTTCTTCCCTTGGTTCATCCTCTTCTCACTGGTTCACTCATTCGTCTTCCTCTTCACTCACTACTGCTAGTTTGTGTGCTCTTGGGATGAGCATGGAAACAAATGGAAGGAAGAGGAGAGCCATTGTTGAATGGATGTAATGATTTACTAATCATTCCTGGAGGGAATGGATGCCTGTGTGCATGAACTTGATGGAAGTTCAGATGGAACTGTCCACAACTGAGATTCCTTGGAATTTCCAGTAGGGAGCTTTTCTGACCAGTAGCACTGGATCCCTAGAGAGAAATGGAAGAGCCTCAGGGACTGCATGGCAGAGAAAGGTGTTCATTTCTTGGGGTTGTGCAGGCTAAGGGGGAAAGAGAGCTGGAAATTAGGATTGTTGTGAGGTTGGGAAACCTGAGAGATACTTAGCCAACTACTGTGCATTTAGACTTGTTCTAGGACCTGTCCTTGTGGATTCATATCCCTGGCTCGGGGGTGACCTGCTGTTGAGAGTAAATGAACAACAATGTCTATGGTTGGGAGGAATGTCTTTGGTTTGCAACCAGTTGGTGAACATTTACTTGCAAAGATAAGTGATCTCTGCATTTTCTGTTTAATGTATTCCTCTGTGTATTTAATTATCTCTGAGATATGTATTCTAATGTGCTTGTCTGCTGGTTATTTGTTGTGCATGGCACATTGTTTTATCTCTTTTATGAGAAAAGGTAGGTACATGGTATTTATGTACTAGTAATGATGTCTTTTCTATTGCTTTAGATTCTACATGACCAGATACACCATTGTGGAATCATAGGCTTGGGCACATGAGTGAGAAGGGGATGCATATTCTCCACTCAAGAAATCTGTTTCCATATTTGAAGCAAGTTGATTTAGATTCCTGTGAGCATTGTGTTTTTGGAAAACATAAGAGAGTCAAATTTCTCAGAGTTGGGAAGGAAAAGAAGAGTAAAAAGTTAGAGCTTGTGCATACAAATGTATGGGGACCAAACGTAGGTATCATCTCTTGGTGGCTCTTATTATTATGTTACTTTTAATGATGATGCAACTAGGAAAACTTGAGTTTATTGCATTAAAAAAAATCTAACGTTTTTTATACTTTTAAGAAATGGAAATCTTTGGTTGAGATTGAGACATGAAACAAGTGGAGGTATCTCAAATCAGATAATGGAGGTGACTACAACAAGGACTTTGATAGTTATTTTTCATACCATGTGATTCATAAAGAGAAGACGGTTCCAGGAACACCACAAGAAAATGGTGTGTCAGAAGGGATGAATAGGAAAATCATGGAGCATCCAAGGAGTATGAGATTGCATGCAGGATCACCCTTATAGTTTTGGGCAGAAGATGTGGATACAACTATTTACTTATTAAATAGAGGGCCTTCAAGTTCCTCAGATGGTGGCATTCCAGAGGAGACATGGACATGTAGAAAGGTAAACTACTCATTTATGGAGACTCTTGGTTGTGAAGCATTTGTCCATACTGATAGAGAAAATAGAACAAAGCTTGAGGTAAAATCCAAGAAGTGTACTTTTATTGGAGATGGAGTTAATGATTTTGGTTATCACTTATGGGATTATGAAAATCAAAAAATCATTAGGAGTAGAGATGTGGTATTCAATGAGAAAATCATGTACAAATATTAGTGGCAGGGAAATAAACAAGAAAAGTAAAACACATAATACATGTTGCTTGATGAAATCACCGAAAATGAAATTTCAGAGGTGCCAAAAAATAAAAATGTTCTTCAACAACAACAACAATAAGAAGTACCTCAAAGTCCTGCAAGTGTTGTTAGAAGATCTACCCGTTAAGAAAACCCCTTGTAATGGCCCAAATTATTAAAGAATTATACAAGCAAAAATTTAGCCATGTAATAGCTGGATCTACTAAAGGAAATACAAAATTACCCATTGAATCTTCATTGAAATTCTTATTGAGAGAGGCAGTGAGAGGTAAGGAACTTACCTTTGGTGAAGAAACCATCTTACATGTAACAAGTGACTTGAGGAACGTATCCATACCTTGGTCACTAACTTGAAAACCACAACAAAAAGTGGGGGATGACTCTCCACCCAACCATAGATCTTGATAATTAAATATTTAGTAGCAGGTCACCCCCAAGCCCTCAATATACTACCGTACCGGTAATTCATAAGCCTTGTCCTCTCTATAACTCAACCAAAAGAGAGATGCCCTCTTCTCCTTCTTTTCCCTAGGATTCTTTATTTACTTCTTTATTATATTTTAGGGTTTCTTCATTATTAATCGTCATTGCTTATTTTTTCATTTTCTTTAATTACCCAAATATCCATAATAATTACTTATTATGACCTCTTTTAGGATAATTATTATATACTTATTTTATTATTATTTATTCATATAAGTATTTATTATGACCATTTTAGGAAAATTATTATATTTCTTTTATTATTTTATTTATTTGTATATTAAATAATAATATGGGGCATGACACACACCCCTCCTTCAAGGAACTTCGTCCTGAAGTTAGTTTTGACTATGTTACTTGTAGGTTTTTAATTATCTCACCATATCCTCCACAACACCCTCTATTAACTTCAAGACCCTCTACTGGACTAGTATAAGCCACCCAAGTGACTACAATAGGCATATAAAGTCCACATCACAACACCGGGGAAGTGCAAGTACTCTCTAGCTATCCTTCTTGAATTTCAGAACCAGGCTTAAGCTTATCGGTCTATCCGGAACCCTAAGGCTTGAGACCTCATCTTCCCAAGTAGGCATTTGAATCATAACTCACATACACCAGACATATCAAAAGGCTGACGCCAACTCCCTCCTCAACAACCATGTATATCCCTAGACATCGAAGTCCAATCCCACAACACCACCGAAGAGAAACACTTTAGCCATTCTTTGGGAATTTGGCATCACAACACCAATACAAGACATAAGATTTACTGGCATAAGTAGTAGATTGAGAGCTCGAGGGTGACCTACTACTAAATATTTAAGTAGCAAGGTCTACGGTTGGGTGGAGAGTCGTCCCCCACTTTTTGTTGTGATTGTCAGGTCATTGATCAATGTATGGATACGTTCCTCAAGTCATTGGGTTGCAAGTAAGATGTGTTCTTCACTATAGGTAAGTTCCTTACCTCTCACTGGCTCTCTCATTAATAATTTCAATGAAGAGTCAATGGGTATTTGGACTATTTTATGGTAATTTTGTATTTCCTTTAGTAGATCCGATTGTTACATGGCTAAATTTTTGCTTGTATAATTATTTAATAATATGGGCCATTACACCCACTGAACTATACTCTCCTTCAATGTATTATTTATTATTGACCTATTTTGGTGAACTAGAAATATATGAAGAAGCAATGCAGGTAGAAGCTAGAAAGAAGTGGGAGAAAGGCAGGAAAGAGGAGATGGACTCCTTAGTACATAACTAGAATTGGAACTTGGTTCAATTGCCTACATGTAAAAGATCATTGCAAAATAATTGGGTTTACAATTTGAAGGAAGAAGATGGAGGAAAAAAGAGGTACACAACCAGGCTTGATGTAAAGGGGTTTGCATATAAGAAAGGTATAGATTTTGATGAATTTTTTTCTCCTGTTATTAAAATTACTTCAATTAAAACTATTTTAAGTCTATTGGTAGTAGAAGATTTGCATCCTGAACAGTTATATGTAAAGACATATTTTCTCCATGGGGATTTGAAGGAAAATATTTATATGTAGCAGTTGTAGGGGTATGAGGTCAAAGGGAACTAGAAATTAGTATGCGGGTTGAAGAAGAGCTTGTATGGTCTAAAGAAAGCTCCAAGCCAGTGTTATTTGAAATTTGACAGGTTTATGATATAACAAGGTTATTGTAGATGTCATTCTAAACATTTTATTTTATTTTATGAGACTAGATAATGGCGACTATATTATCTTTTTATTATATGTAGATGACATGCTTATTGTAGGGTCTAACATGTAGGATATAAATGTTCTCAAAATAAATTTAGCTAATTCATTTGAGATGATGGATTTGGGTGCTGCAAAACAAATCCTTGTTATGAGAATAAAAAGAGGGAGGAAAAATCACAAATTAGCATTGTCTTAGGGTGAGTACATAGAGAAGGTGTTGGAAAGATTTAAAATTCAAGATGCAAAACCAATTAGTACACCTTTGGCCAACCATTTCAATCTGACTAAGGAGATGTGTCCCGAGACATAGGAGCAGATAGATTACATGTCCAAGGTTTTGTACTCATCGACAATTGGTATCTTGATGTATGCAATGGTGTGCATAAGGCTAGATATTGCACATGCAGTGGGAGTTGTGGGAAGGTATATGAAAAATCCAAATAAAGAGCATTGGAAGATAGTGAAGTGGATTCTCAGGTATTTGAGAGGTACTACTACTCATGCATTATGTTTTGGGTTCAAAGATTGTTCTACAGGGATATGTTGATTCAAATATGGCATGTGATATAGATAGTAGGAGAAGCACCACAAGGTATGTTTTTACTATAGGTGGAACAATAGTGAGTTGGATTTGAAAATTGCAAAAGGTCGTTGCACTTTCAACAATGGAAGTAGAGTATGTCATTGCTACAAAGGCCAACACAGATATGATTTGGTTTACAAAGTTTTATAGAGGAATAGGGAAAGAAGTAGGAGAATACCAAGTTATATAGTGACAAGAAGAGTGTCATTCAACTTGCAAAGAACTCATCCTTCCATTATAGGACTCAACATATACAACTTAGATACCATTTCATACAATCAATTTTGGAAGATGGACAATTGAAGTTGGAAAATATACAAGTTAATGAAGGTAGTAACCAGGGAGAAACTGAGTTCTTTCTCAGTTTTAGTTTCCCTTCAAGCATCAAGGTGAAGATGAGAAACTTTCCAGGTCCAAAGTTGGAGCATAGTCCAACATGTGTAGTAGAGGTGGAGTTGTTGTGATCAATCTCCAAGTGGGAGATTGTTGGTTGTGGAGCTTGATTATCTTACTGATTCAGAGGTATTTTATCAACCACGTTTGGATCCTATATCCTAGTGGGGTTTTGTGTTATATTATTTGCACAACTAGCCTCCCATGTTAGAGGGTTTAGGGTCAGATCCCTCGAGTAACATTTTTTTCCCTAGAGCAAAATTTTTGGGGTGGTTTTTTAGCATCCGTTTGGGTGGTTTTGGCACACGATTTTGGTAGCCTATGGTTTTCTAATTCCGATTAAGGAATTGAGGTTGTAATGTAATATAGGTCAACATATTAGGGATTTTGGATGCTTCAAGATCATATTTATTATATTGTAATTTTGTAGTCAATCTAGACCATTCATTATTAGGTCACATATATGATAGTAGAGGTTATGTTGGTAGCTTTTTGCCTTAGAAGGAAACCCCTTTTAAAAGAGGGAATTTTATTGCGGCTGTGTATGGTGAGAGATTGTAGTGTGTCTAAGAGAGGAGACTATGAGAGAGTGAGGAGAAGGTTGCAACGGATGTGATACATGTGTTATCCCCTTGCTGGATGAAATAAAGGAATAAGTGGTCGTTTCTCTATGGACTTAGCCCATATTGGGTGAACCACACATATCAATGCCTCTCTTGTATTGTGTTCTTCTGTGTTTTAATTTTCACATTCATTTTGATTTGTTTTATTATTATTTATACGTGATCTTATTCCTAACAATTTCAAACCTTAAAGGAGTGCATATACTTCAACCTAGTTATTAGTAGATATGCCAATACTTTAGGAAAAAATATATACTATTATTCCTCCAGAGTTTATGATAACCCCTCCTGCACTTGCCAACCTTGTATTCCTTTTCGAGGAACCATCAAAGAAGAGGAGAAAATAATTCTAATGAGAACTCCATGTCTAAAAATCTCCAGAATTCATTTGAAGCTACTCACATGATCTAGGATTTTCTTTCCCAATTCTGAGTTGAATGTAAGAAGTTTTTATGTTGAGTTGTTCATACCATTTCTCTTCATCCCTATCCAGGTATTGAGCAACAAAAAGTCAAATTCATTTGGAATTGAAATGTTTTTCCAACAAATATTAAGCCTGAACTACCACCAACTTAGGTTCGATCAACACTTGATTGAAGATGGCTCAATTCCGTGCCAACCAGAGTTACTCACATAATGTATTTTTGTAGTGCTATCCAGATCCTTCTATAGTTTGGTTTATTTTTAAACGAACCTCTATAAACACTACTCCATTTATCATATAGGTTCTTCCAGGAGTCTGGCTTCCTAAATCTATCCTCAATCCCATTAACAACTAAAATCCAAAATCACACAATGTATGCACATTCAAGAAACAAATGATGTGCTGATTATCACTCAAAAGGTAGAGGACACATCTTCAAGGTCCTTGTATCCCTCTCTTGAGAAAATTCTTGGTTGTCAAAATCTTTCCATGAACAAGAGTCCAACATAAAATGTTAATTTTAGGCAGGTTATGTAACATCCCCGGTTTTAACCCCTATGACTAGAATGCATTATGTAAATGTGACTTAGGCTGGCGAGCTGGTAAAGTTGGAAAGGGGCTGAAGTTCTTGGAAATGCAATACTTCTCTCTCTCTCTCTCTCTAT